>CAJQZN010027996.1:0-18325 GCA_907164685.1 Colias eurytheme | reverse complement strand
ATCTATTCTATTGAACTTTACGCTAATAGAAAGCCACTTGTCTAGGGGGGCTGAGCCTAATATTTTTGTTGATATTTCTAACAATGCGTTACTAGAATATGTACATTGAAAGGTATAATAAATATCGTTACACATACATACCTTAGTTTCATTTCAAACACAGAGATGTTAGTTTCAAGTGACCAAATGATCTGATAAAATTCTATTGATAAAACATACTAATAAATTTTTATACGTATACATCAATAAGTACCACAAATGTTTATACATATATCTATGATAAGTACATAGTCATACCAATATTACAACCAATCTTAGTCTTACCTAATCTTAGTTTTAAATTAAGAATCCAAACAATGCTTATTATTCCTGTAACTGGTGCAGCTTTCGATAGCACTCGTGTGTAAGGTATTTTGCACCTTTCACTGAATGGATTCAAACTCATACGTCCAGTTACAAAGCTATAATATTTATTTCTTAGTTCTATCATGTTCTTTATTTTAAAAATAAGGAAATGAACACGGCAGTAATAAAATTATACTTCACTAGCAAACCCGGCGAACTCCGTCTCGCCACCTTATGTTTAAATACCACCTTCATAGTTTAAACCAAAGGAAATGTTACATAAGGCGCTGTATGTGAAAAATGATTTTCCCGGTATTCTCGCTTTTCTGTTGAAATTTTTCCTGAATTTTCTTTGCTACAAACCTCACGGAGCCAGAGACCTTTCCAACGAATGCAAAACCGTGGAAATCGGTTTGTGCGTTCTGGAGTTATAGCGTCAGGAAGGAAAACCCGACTTATTTTTATATAGTAAAAAAAAAGAGCGAAGAGCGATAAAAACATTTGAACTACCTAATATACTCTTTACAGATAAGTCAGTAAAGAAACAATTACTCATAATATATTAATTATAGGTACATATCTGAAGACAAAAACACCGATTACCTCATATAAAACGTTCGTAAATAAAATGATTCCTATCCGAATGCAATAGTATATGTGACGATGTTTTATTTATTTAGAGGTACAGGAATATATTGAATTTGTCCATAGCCTGCGCCTCTGGCATGATTTCTAGGTTTTTTAAGTGGTTATTTTTGGACTTTTTGTTGTTATTGATTACCATGATAACTATTTGCTTGTTTTGCCTAGTGTAATCTATATTTCATCTGCCTTTAGCATATCTTGCAGTGGAGTCTCAGATAGTGTAATATTTGCGCACACGCAACAAATGAAGCCTTTTGTTCTGCGCTAATGGGCGAAGTGAAAATATTGAACATTTTGTTGTTTCACTTATAAGGACAAGTTCACTTTCCTCACTTAGAGGTACTGGTTAGGGACCTCATTATATTTAATGGGGAAATGATTTACTATGGGAATACATATTTGCATTTTGTCTCTATTTTTTTATTATTGTCTTTGTCATATTAAGTATTTACTCCCTCTTTTAAAACAAGACTGACTTACCTTAAATTATTCATGCTTTTTCGTATTTTTCTATTCGACCAAAAAAGTCCAACCAATTTTATATTGTTACGCTGTTATTATATTTATGAACTTACATTACAAATAAACAACAGGCGAGTATAGTAGATATCCTGTCATGACAAGACACCTGTTTCTTACAAGATGCCGAAGTGTGATAACATATAACATGGGATGTAGTGTAAGAGCTGGCGAGCAAAATGTGTAATGTATCTATTTTCGAATAAGGATAAACTTTTGTCCATTGAAATTCATTTTCCTTTAAAATTATTAAATTATTTTATTAATATACTTCGAAAGTAATGCTTAAAAGGTCGGGATGAAAATCACATACAACACATTCTTTGTTTTGACTAGTGAAATTTAATATAATTATTGCAATCATCATAAATAATAACGTTATCGGACAGACTTAGGTACCTATGTTACTTTATCTTATCGGCAAATGGCAATTTGGATGCTGCATACTGCATAGTAAAGTGAATCATTGTCATCCATACTAATATTATAAATGCGAAAGTAACTCTGTCTGTCTGTCTGTTACTCAATCACGCCTTAACTACTGAACCAATTTGCATGAAATTTGGTATAGAGATATTTTGATACCCGAGAAGGCTACTTTTTACCCCGGGAAATAGGATAGGTTTTATCCCGGAAATCCCACGGGAACGGGAACTATGCGGCTTTTTCTTCGACTGCGCGGGCGAAGCTGCGGGTGGAAAGCTAGTTATATTATAAAATTCATAATAATTAATTTTTTAAACATTCAGAAAATTTAATCATAAAATATGTACCTGTCGACATCTCGATGCTGGACTACAATACATCGGCTGTAGGAAGGGCACGTGCGCGGGCGCATCCCGCCGCCAGCCGCATTGGGAGGGGGAGGGGGGGGAGACAGGTGACGACTGATTTAATTGGAGGCCGACAGAAATACCGCCGGCTCGTGTAATTATACAATCCTTCCTGTAAGGGATGCCCTTTGAATAGATAATGAAGCAAATTAGATTAATTATTATGTGTTGTTAAGCAGATTAAATTCTAATATGATAGAATTCGGAGATTTTGATGTAAAATGTCAAAACATTTCTATGGTAGAGAAAGTTCGAGAGATGTAAAATGTTAGAACAAAGTAATTATTCTATAACTACCTATGTTTAAAAATTATATTGTTTTCCTATGAGGCATTTAATTTTCATTTCCAACCTTACAAGATTTTTAAGCAAAGCCTCTAAAACCTAACATTAATAATATCTAACCATCGCGTGTTAAAGTATTTAATATAATAATTTGAATAATTAATAACAATAAAAAACTGGTTTAACTGTAATCTTTTGAATATATTGTTGTTAAATAATTAACAAACTATTACAACATTGAAAAACTTTAATATCCCGAACAAAGACGGACTTCACTACCGTGAAATGAGATTTTATTCATACGGGCTTCTAACGAAGAAGCAGTTAATCTAATCGAGATTATAAAGATGGCGCGTCACGGTATACACTATACCGTGTGTGTGGCCAAAGGTAAACTATGATCCCGGTACGGTGACCATGCGTTTCGGATCTAGATTGTGTAATTCTTTCTCTTTAATCATTATTTCAAATTATTTTAAAAATAAATTGTCTTATTACTATTTTAATGTTTATCAAAATATACTTAGTTCAAAAGTGAGAAGAATACTTCGCATACAAATTGTTAATTGACAGAGACAAACTAAAAAAACATCCATCGCTAGTACATAACACAGAGAAGATGTATTTGTCACAGTAGGCATCTTCTATGGCAAATAACATATATAACATATTATTTAGCATTAATATTGGATTAATGTATACGTTTTATTGAAACTTTACCATTATTTATGACAAAACTATTATTTTAAGCGTAAATGTAACATCATGCGAGCGATGATTAAAATCCGACAAAATAAAAAACGAAGGTGACTCCAACGCTATAGTCTAAACAACGTCCGATGATTGCTGCTTCATAAATTTCCTCACTTTACATTGTAAATACACGCGTGTAATGGAGAGGAAAAAGGTTGTAAAGTCGGCACATACGTAATTCAGTAACAAAAACCAAGATTATCTAAATTTTATGAACCTTTCTTTACTGACTAATAATCTGTGATCTTTCATCAGAATAAACTAGCTGGTGTAAATCCTGATAAATTTATACTAATATTATAAAGCTGAAGAGTTAGTTTGTTTGTTTGAACGCGCTTATCTCAGGAATTACTGATCCGATTTGAAAAATTCTTTCGGTTATAGATAGTAGGTTATAGATGTATATCCCATAATAAAAGATAATATGCTTCAAGCTTACTGCTCAAAAGAAACAAAAGTTCGTGAGGAGATGATAAAAGTTTGTGTACCTACCTATCAAATATTTATTATAGGTGATAGAAACTGTCGTGATTTGCAGCTTTGTGAAGGTGCTACCGATTTTTGTTAAAGGTGTCAAGAACTTTGTACTTACTAAGTGTTTGTGTTCCCATACTAGATAGTTTCAAAACTTCTTATGTTACAGGTACAATAACATTTTCTTAGTCTTCTAATGATTGAAATAAGTTAAACTAGTGATGAGTTTATACCTTGAACCTTGTTAAAATGAGTATGATTATACGAATTAGCCAGTAAGTCAGCGGGGTCTGAGATAGTCATTAAGATAACTGACGATCGGCGACAAGGTGCTAATTGCCGTTACTCGACTTGTATTTATAACTTGCTATGGGATTTTTATTGCAAGCGACCGACGTCTTTTAAAATATTCTTCGTGTGATAAGTATGTGTAGGAATTGTTTCTTTATTAATTGGTATTTGATATCATCACGAAATTTGAAATTCTAACGACTTCAAATAAAATGCATGATTAATAAAGATTTTTGTAAGCAAAGCCATCGTATATATTAGAGAGAATAACGATTTTGTTTTTCGTTTAAACCAAGTTTCTAATGGACTTATATGTTTGCAATTTCATTCAACAAGAATCATATTACATCTTCAATCTTGCAAATCATTACTTTCTGTCTCCTCTCATTTACAATGCTGTACTTCTCAAACAAACCTTTAACATTATCGATAAATATGTATCTAAAATGCAAGCCATTGGTAAATTAGTACAAGGCTGCACTCCCACGTTTCCTCGTGCTCTAGCCAAGTGTGAACTGAAGAGAATTGAACCATTACTAGCGAGTAACGCAACTCTGCTATAGTTTTGAATTTGAACCAAAATCTACGGTAATTCGTGAGGCGATTTGTTTAGACCGGATTTGTAGGCGTTGTTCTCTTTTATTGTCAATGATATCTAGACTAGAGGTGTCTCTGCATTGGAAAATTTTTTTGTTCGTTAGTATTGGACCTGTATTATTTAAATAAGAAGTCAATCTAACTAAATAATGAAACTGATTTGTTGAATTGAAACCAGAGAATCCATTTTAAACTACTCAATTTGAAACACGTTGATGACGACACACTTCTATAAAATGAAGTCATCTCTCTCCAAGTTAATACTAGAAGATAAATCATACATTAATAAACCATAATCACCTCAATAAAGTATCATATTAGCAGTCTATTTACAATTATTAGACTGATCCAAGTTAAAGGGCTTAGAGCCGCCTGCGCAAATCACCGTTCCAATAAAAATGCGTCCCACGCGTTGCTTTCACCTTCATTTGCATTTTGGATCAACCGAAACTGTGTGTTGGGCAATTTTGTCAGCCATAAACGGGACTACATTGTTTTCTTATCGACCTTCGAATTTAACAGGTGCTATTGTATATTTTATGCTGCGTGGACAGAAATTATCAGCTCATGAGTCATGACTCAATTCATTCTTTATATTCATATAATGTATGTAGTTTCAGCAAGTCGTTTAGCATTGGATTTCTTAACGTATAAAATTCTAAAAAAATGGGATAAACATGAGGTGGAGCACAAATTTGATGAATTACATATTCTCCATAGCTAAATATTATCTAGCCTTAAAAAATCCTGTAATTAGGATAATAGAAATAGTATGCCATTAAAAATCTGATAATATAACTGGAATGAAAGGGAATATATGTAATAACAGGAAAAGTATTCAACATCTCCACCTAGAGACCTATCATTTAGAAGAATGTGACATAATGTCTAATTATATTACCGATCTTGCAAGTCCAGAAAAATGTATTTAGCTGCAGCTTTCGCGTGCTTGTCGCAATTCTCACGAGGACGTCTCATTATGTGCAATCTTCTCATTGAGGCAATCAGCCGGACGCACCCTATGCGGGGGGACACTGCTTTTTTGCTTGACTTTGTATTGGGGTTTACAAGACTTCTAGTTCTATAAGATGATGATATAAATATATGTTAGGCTTAGCTTAGGAGAACATTGCGTTTTATGGATGAACAGATTTGCACTAAATCGTATTTTAAAGGAGGTCTCACATCACTTGCCCTTAGGATAGGATTATTTTTCCTACAAATAATTTCAAAACATTTTAGTGCATTACAAGTGCATTATAGTTTGGTCTATACATTAATTTTGCTATTCAATGTTCAAAGTTTTAAATTTTATTCACGCAAGACAGTCGCAGAAAACACCAAAACAAGCCTATAGAATGACACAGCAATGTAGAGTTTTGATTGAAATACGGACAGTTATATCTTGCTAGACCAAATTAAATTAAGAACCAGTTACATTAGCGCCTGTTTTTGTTTCATGGACCAATATGGTCAATCTAATCTACAAATTAATCACTAGTAAGTCAGCAAGTGACGTCTGACAGTCAGAGGGCACAACGGTCAGACAAAATTAAATCCTTTCGTCATGCGGTTTTTATAAAGCTTCAGTTTATTGACAAACTTGTACAGATTCATTGAGTTGAATGTACTTTGTTTTTAACTGTCAAGGTTATAAACGCTAAATACGTAGTTAGAAGACTTTTTTCCTTAAAATACAAAAGCAGAACCATATTTATAAAATTATACAGTGTTTACCTATCCTAAAACTGCTTAATTACATTCATGCGTTCATAAAAATATTTAAAATAATATTCTCTATAATCAAACCTTTATCAAGTACCGTTTACAAGTACAATGGAATAATTATAACGTCACACGGAGTAGGAATGCAAATACACGTGTAGAGCGTAGTCTCACAAGTCGCCGACAGGTGCAGTTCGCCACATGCCCTGGAAAGTATTTACTTTAGGCTTTAGGCACTAAAAGCTGGTGCGCAATATTTTTGAACCTTTTTATATCTTGAAATACACCTGCTTCTTATTAATTTAATTTGATATTATGCTAATGTGACTAAAATATAAAAAAAATATATATTGTAAAAAAATCTCTACATTTAATGTAATGTACTGACAATGATGTACATATTACCTAAACAAACAATATTTGTTTCGAAAAATCAATAAAACCTTCTAGTAAAATCACCTTCAAACTATGGATATTTCATATTCCTGTGTATTTGATCTAAAGGAACAAACTACTCTATAATAGGGGACAAATCAACTCTGCACACATAATCTCAGATAAAGGTTAGACCACATCGTGACTAATTGAGACATTCTGAGACCCGTAAAGGGTGCGCCCTTACATTCTCTACGGTCAAGGTAACCATTAGAGATAATGGATATTCAATGTGAAATTCACCCTATTACTAGTGAGGAAGGTAGCATTTGCAATATTTATCCAGGGTAAGGTCATATTATATGATGATCATCGACAGATAAGCAGTTTGTAGAGGAATTGCTTGCATTTTAGCGAAACTTCGTTAATACCATTTTCTAGAAAACAATTGATAATAATCAGTTCACATTCATTATTATTAATTGTTTAATAGCCAGGTAAAATCTTGTGTATCTCAAATTCTATATAAGCAGCTAGTGAGTAGAAAAAAAAACTCATCTCTCGCAGAGGATCGAACGCTAAGTGTTCGTATCCTTAAATCTATCAATGTAATAAATATGTTGATGTTTTTAGCACTATTTCTTTTCCGTGTTTCATCTTCTCATATAATTCAAGTTAATGAAGAGCAAATAAAAACTTCGCATAAAAGTAAATAACGGCCATATTTACGGTCTTGTAATCATGAGCTAATAAATCAAGTTAATATATCTCGATCAATCACACTCACAATTAATGGGACAAAGAGAGCTGGGCTCATTGACATTATGTTGACCTTTTGCTTGTGACAAACGCTTGGGCCAATCTTTACTTTGGGGTACTTTTTTGTAGTATAGAATAGAAAATTGGTGGAATATTTAACACCCTTAAATGGGAACGAAGGCATCTGGGGGGTTCTTACAGTGAAGATTAAATATGACTTGTAAAATTGAGAAAAAAAGGACAAGAAACCGCCTTACTATAGCGTAATAACACAGGTAATAACATATGTTTATCACGACGAATCTCTAGAAAAGCAGCCAAAAGCAGGCCAAAACCAGCAATCAATAAATCATTGCAATTAATTCATAACTGCTGGACCAATATGGCAGTAAGACGCCAACATATTGGCAGTTGGCATATGGTTGGCATAGGTGTCATTGTTTTCTGAGGAATGTCCTGATACGCATCAGCGGCGAGAGACAATCAATTATGCTGCGTCAGTACGCAGCACCGGTATGAAAAGTACGATTTTGAATATAATTACATAACGTTTTGCTTGTAGGTTGTAGGGCAAGACACTTATTAATACTTTCTTAATAATAGACCTATAGTTAAAGCGTTTATAGTTCATAGACGACTATTACCATAACAATTCGACGACTAGTTTCATATTATGTGGATACGTATGTAGGCTTAACATATTTTTTGGGAGCCCGAAAGTGTTTATATGTATATTATCAACTGATAATATACACATTATACATAATATATTTCCAATACAATTATTATATATTTAGAACTAGCTTCCGCCCACGACTTTGTACGTACGTCCCCGTTTTTCCCCGTTCCCGCAAGAATTTCGGGAAATCCTTTCTTAGCGGATGCCTACGTCCTAACTCTACCTGCATGCCAAATTTCAGCCCGATACGTCCTGTGGTTTGGGCTGTGCGTTGATAGATCACTACATCAGTCACCTTTGAGTTTTATATATAGACTAGCGGTCCGCCCCGGCTTAGCCCGTGGTACATATGAAAAATAGATGTTGGCCGATTCTCAGACTTACCCGATATGCACAGAAAATTTCATGAGAATCGGTCCACCCGTTTCGGAGGAGTATGCAGACTAACATTGTGACACGAGAATTTTATATATAAGATTGATAATCCGACTCGACGTCGACGTCAACGACGAACTAAAACAAATTATTTTTAACATACCAAGATACAATTGTGATAAATATTAAAAAATATGTTAGCTTACAATTATCGCGCCTCGTCTAAGGTCAAACATTCGATCCCGGCTGAACACACAAAAACGTTTTTGTGCTTTTCTTAGACATTGTTGAATAAATTTTAATAACCTCTTTATTCGTTACTTTGTACGAGTTTCTTGAAACGTTATCTTTTTATTTAAACAGTGGTTAATTATGACGGTTGTTTTGCAAACGCTCTACTTAATAAAAATGTTTGTTCTCAGATTATTTGAAGAAAGTAGAATTGTTTGGCAGTTTTGGCTATTTAATAGTAATTTATAAATTTTATACAATTAATATAATAATAGTATTTTATGTAGCTGTTATAGGAAATGGATCAAGTAAAAAATATGAAAATGTTCTTTTATAGTTCTTAAAAACTATTTTAGGTTAGTTTTAATAAAAACTTAATTAATTCTAATCTTAAACGAAATAAATCACCATACACACCTTACATTAAATATCTATACATTAAAACTGAAATTGCGAATCCTTTGATAGTTAGCGACCGATATAATACAATACAATACAATACAAAAAGATTTATTGCAACCAAACAACACAATGATAAGCTTATACATTCTAAGACACCATCAAAAAATACAAAAAAATTACAAAAATAAAATATATATGATAACAATCGAATTATAACTGACATAAAGAAAACTGAAAAATAACCGATAAACTAAGATTAGTATTCAAATGAACAAGACAGAATGGTAACACTGTAGAAATACATAAACGTTATCATGTTCATGTTTACCACCTTCGCTCCAGTTACACAACTCGACAAATATGTTGATAATCATTATCTTCGTCAACGTTCATTGTTTTGACTCTCTTAATACATGATGCAAGCTTAAGATTAATATGTCTGTCTGTATGAAAATAGAGTATACCTACTCTATTTTCTTCACTCTTCATAGTAACTTAATATCATAGAGTAGGTTCGTGATGACTGATGACGTATGATGGACAGTGTAAACTTTTTTCAGATAAATGATATTTAATTCTGAAGACATTACCAGTGAAAGCCTCCTTATTTATAGTATGTATGAATGTCAGATATCAATAACTCTTCCATACATTTGGACAAAATAAATGTCTTATTAGTCTAATTACTTAGTAAATTTCGCTAGTTTTGAAATCATAAATCTCTCTAGTTTAATTTGAAACGAGACTTAGGAGCAACATGAGTAAGTTATAATTTTATAACATTATGACGTCATGCAAGAGTCATGGTTCCAATAAGCAAATTTGACATTGTTGATTCGTTTCACCAATTAAAACTGCGACAGACGCTGAGTGTACATGTACGAACATACGAACTATATATTTATTACTGAATGAATAATTTGATGCATAATTTTCCTCCAATATTAGTCTGGTTTACGTCTGTTGCGGTTAGTTCTGTGGTTGTAATTTTTCTTATGAAACAATCGAACAGTTGTGGGAATAATTATTATGAATTGAAGTATTATTGTATTTATTTCACACTGGGCTTAAACTTCATTCAATGCCCATATTTTTTATTCTTATAAAGGGCACAGTTTTCTGTTTATTGGTCTAATATTCACTTCAGCTTTTGACTTCACTATTATTAATTAAAAAGTGTTGATTCTTTCTTCTCTTTTTTTTGCTTGATTTTTCCCTGCATTATTTTTTTAATATTTGTTGAAAAAACCTTGTATAGCAATAGAATCATGTATTCAACCTACTTTAATATATTCCAGTGCAAATACTAAGTATAAACAATTTTATCAGCAGTCGTAATGCAAATGATAGCGATACCTTGACGAGATTTGCGCGACTCGGAAGATCTTGATTGAGGTCCAGCAAATGGCATTATAATGTCTTGATGCACTGTGTTCTTGACTATTTATATCGGTTACGTGGACCAATTTAGCACCTTGTTTGTTTCTAGTTTAAAAACACTTTAACCAAGGATTTAACAATGATTCTTGTAAGATTAGTATGGTCGATCAATTTACTTATTAAGTTGTTGCCTATTATTATAGTGGTCTAATATTAATATTTGCAACATCACATCTTAAACGTGGCATCTACAATTGAGTTTATAGACTAGATACATACAGCAGTAATGTTACAAAAAGAACTACGGGCTTAAAAAACATACAAATAATAATTAAGTAATTAATGTGGGTATTACTTTCAAAGCATTTGAAATAAACTTAATCCTATACGTCGGTTTCCCATAGACACGTCTTTCGCGAGCGAAGCCGGGAAGGTGTGATCGCACCAGAAATAGCTCCCTCTTCCGTCGACCGAAATATCTTTGTCGCCGGCGCTCGCGCACGCTCGCATGTTATTCTAGTAGAAATGCGTATTCTTTTATGGACAAATAGTACATAGAATAGACCAAAATGTTTTAACGAGTAATTGTAATGACCTCTAGGGTTTAATTATTAAACATTTGTAAATAAAACGAAGACTATTGGGTGCTTTTTTTTCAATACTTATAAATATGAAAATTGAAAATGGTATGTACTGCATTATGGAATTGATTACTACAATAGAGTATTTAATTAGATATATAGAGTGTTAATACTTGGTAGAGTCGTCGTAGTACGTCCTATTTTCACTTTCAATTAATTTCCTTAATCCTTGTAGAATCCAGATCGAGAAATACAAAATTTTTTGACGATACACTTCCTTTGTTCATTGATAACCACATTTAGCTAGGTCGTTAGACTTGCTTTCTATTACCTACCTTTACTTCTATAATTATCACATCCGAGCGCGGAAAAACAGTAAACATTCACGGGGTATCCTACCGGCTACCAGTCCAACAATACGGAAGGATCTTAAAGTTGAATCTAACCATATCGGTTTCAACCAAAAAATCTAGCCTATTCTACCAAATCTTTATACTCAACCTACTAGTAAACCTCAGATCACAAAACTATAAACAAACGCTGTCAACAGTGAATCAGTGATACACAAATACGTTTTGGCGATGCGAACCGGCGCGGGCGCTTGAACCCGCGCTATATGCGTGCTGGCGGTGCGCCAGCGCACGGATTGTCTGACCTTATTGTGCTGGATTTGTAATTAATATGCTGGATGTTAGGACATTATTAATTAGTGTAAAATATATTTTTCTATAACACCGATGTATTATAGTTTTGTTGGTATGAACTAACGTAGTTTGATCTCTACTTACTGTCTACTTAAATGGTACTCTACAATTGTTTCGCGATAATAATGATTCATATTTATACGGTGATATAAAGTTGTCTGCAAGTTATAAAGTTGTTTGATTTTAAGATTTGGTATACTACGCACTGATGGTTCGACTCGTTGAACATATTACACAGTCTAGTAGAAACAAGAAATCATATTTATTATTTTTATAGTTACCCAAATTACCAACTAATGAATGCAATTTCTCCAGGATTCTAGTGGGAGCGCCAGAAGACGAGCCGTACCACGTGAACGGCGTGCGAAGGCCCGGCGCGGTGTATCGCTGCGAGCCCGGACGGGGCTACCCGTCCGAGGACTTCGCCAACCCTCTGCAGAGCTGCAGCCTCATGGAGTTTGATAAGAATAGAAGTGAGTACAAGAGCCATGCATCTGGATTTATTGTTAGGAAAATTGATAGGAGGTAAAAAATTAAGAAGGCAAGAGTTGATAGCAAGCTAGGATATCGTAGAGGTACTCGAATTCAAACCCCTTTAAATCATGTAAACTTCTACTTTTATGACTGTTTATGAATAGCCACTTTTGCAGGTTGCTCTAGTTTGTGCATTTGGTGGGTAGCATAGCGGAATGTTTGAAAACAAAACGTAAATATATGTAAGGTTAAATAATACACACGAAAAAAATCTTGGATAGCGACTTCTAAAAATAAACAGTGACCCAGTATTACAATGATTGTGTGTTGTGTTAACGTATTATGAATGGATTGAAAGAAAATTTGGCACAGAAGCGATGCGTATTTTAAAGAGACACGTAAGTGTTTACCGAGACTTTTTTTGTTACGTGATGACACTTTATTATAAAAATAAATTTGTTTTACACGTAAAATATATGTTATTAGCGCAGTTAGCGCATAATCTAAGTACCATCAAGCAAACACGTATTAAAGTGCAATCAGTATTATAGTAATAAATGGATAACCATCAACAACTTCCTCTGTATAATCTAAAATTATTAAATTCTGCGAAGTAATAAGATAATATTTTTAAAGCGTCCATTTTATTTTTAACCAGAACGCCCTACAACTATTTACGTCAAACGTCCCGAGATAAACTAAGTATTAGGTTCACGTTTCTGACCTTCCACCCTTTTGCAACCATGAGATGTCACAGTCATCTGACATGCCTAAACGTGCAACAAATTATAATTGTACCCTTTCCATTTACGGTGAACTATGAGGCTGGGAAACAAATCACCTTTCCTGGCGTTCAATGGATAGGCATTTCTCTTGCTTGTGGTGAACAGGATTTATGAATGTGTTCGGTTTGAATGGCGATGCTCCCGCGCAACGTGACAGGCACTGCGCACGCGCTTTTGATTTACAATACCCACGTTTAAAGGCTTTTTGATATTTGTCAGGAAAATCAAGGGTTTTAAAGAACTATTCTTGGAAGTTGATAGCTTGCTCAGAATATTTTGTATCGAATCGAATATATTTTTTTCATTGGGATTTGTTCTGCATTTTATGCGTTGCTTGTTTTTGTGCGTGAGCGATATGAGCGATTTTTCTGAAAATCTAGTCATCCGCTCTTTATAAAACTACTATGACGTGATACAAATGAATATAAATTCTGGCTAAAGCAGTTCGATGAGAATAGCAGTAATTCAGGAGATGACGCATTGATGTTTCAATGTGATGAAGATGTATGTCATTCAGAAGTACGACATAATTAAAGTTCACAAATTGCAGAGACTAGAAACAGACAGTTTATAGATATTATTCCCTTATTGTTACAGTACGATTAGAATGACAATCTGTCTTTTCTATTGGGTATTCATGAACTTGAACTTTTTATAGCAAAAGAAGCATCCTACGCTACTTTTGAAAAAAAAACTCAAAGGGGATGAAACAGGAAAATCAAATTTGCAGGGGAACGACTGTCGCACCATAACATGACTTGCCCGCAAATTTAATATTTTTTTTATCAATGCATGTACAAAGCTCTTATTGTATTTTATTGATTCAAATTTTAATAAGTTCGTTAATCTCAACTCTTAAATACGTCTCCCAACTCATAAGGCAGTCTTTGTTGTGAACGGATGCAATATGTAACGTCTGCAGATAGCACCATGCAAAACGTTTGTCGTCTTTATTACTTTGTCAGTTTAAATACAGGCATTGTATCGGGGATAATATACCCATAAATAGTTCATGCACGAGCTGGACAAATGAGACTTGCGAGTGTACTTTGATAGATCGTGTTTTCTTTTGAAGCGTATTTAAATGGAGCTTAAAAGCAAAAATCGATTTCAAACTTTTATCAACCAAAACTTTTATGCTATTGTATTGTAATTGTATGTTATCGTCGTTAAATTTAGTTTAAATATATTTATAGCTAGCTAGTGCCCGCGACATATGTTTTTATTGTTACTTAAAATTATCTCATCTTCTCTGTGAATCGCAAACGATTCTTTCATCTACGATTATCTGACGTAAGTTAACTTTCTACCGAAAAATTAGATCTGGCATTGCTAATGAGATACGATTACGTTACTGGTTTGTGGGTCAGCGGTGGGCGTCCCGTGGGGGGACCGGTCAATTCGCTACCGATCGGTAATTGGAGTCATTGAAAGGGTATGGAGTATGTAAAAGGGAAGATAATTTAAATGCTATTTGGAGTCATAGTCAAAACTTTCGTGTGGTTGTAGCATGGACACATGACAACGTGGTTATATTGTCTATGTGTTGTTGTGTTATGAGGTGTTATTTAATTATGTAGAGATCACACTGATTAATCAGTCTTAAAATTATACATAGATTTATATTTATGTTGGTCAATATAGAAAATTGAAAATGTTAACACAAAAATAGGCGAAAACTTAATATATGATCTAAAACAACAAAAGGCTTTTTAAAGGAAAATACAGAAAATATTAAAATTAAACCTTAAACAAAAAAATCTGTAATCACGTGTAACCTTAAAGCCATATTAAAAGGTCATGTACCCTTATCCAAATTGCCGTATTATCTATCCCAGGTTCTCGGCTTTATCTGGTAATAAAAAATCTGTATTTTATAGTGAAGTGACGAGATAAAGCCACTCGATTGTTTACAGAAGCCATCGTCGATTATCATGCTTGTGAAATATCACCGGTACGATAAGAAAGCTTAAGATAGTAGGGAGGGGTGTTGGACATCGATAGTTTAAAAAAAAGGCTTTAATGTAAGGATTTATGTTGCGTGTACCTTTATGTAAATGAAATAGTAGACGTTTGAATAGGCTTTATTTAATGTAAATTATAATATAAATTATAAATTATAGAACTATAATTTCAGAATTTCGAATTCCACCAGTAGCATAAAACAACTTTATCAAATAATGCTCTAAAAAAAGCAATTATAACTCAACGAAAATGAAATGTATGTAAAGCTTTTACTTTTTAATTTACTCATTTAAAATTCAAGTTTTTAATAGGAATTTCCAAACATTTTTTGCACATATTACCATGATGAATGTATCTACTAAAATATTTGCATTAATAATTTAATGTTTATGCAAATTATTGACATTTACCGCACAACCCTATAAGGAATACCGTATCGTGGTATTTCATTGAACCCGCTTATCGATAAGTATCAAATTAAACAATAGAGCACCCAAACTGCACTTTGAACTATTCGGTATATCTCATAATCTATAGTAATATTATCTAGTATAGTACTATCTGTGGTTAATATTAATAAGTAGGATATGCGATAAAATCTTACTATTGGCTTTAATATCTTCCTCAGTAATTTGAATAAATAAAGAAAATTATCTCAATATCTATTTGTATGTAAAATTTCATTCAAGTCATTGTTCAAATTAGTTCTGTAGCGTAACAAAATATATTATGTTGACAATTTACTTATTTCTCTGATTTGTTGCTTACATTACGAACTTATTGAATAACACAAACAAAAGCTTTTGCTATCAACAATAACGTAGTCAAATTCACTTGCAAATAACACTCCACGATATTATTTATTCAAATACCTATTAAGATTGCACCTTTTACTATATCAAACATGCTAAAACCAGGCAAACTATACAATAGCTGAACATTCCTTTACGGTCTATTTACACTGCTTAGCGTTAGTGCAAGCAATTGTCTTGTGCCCTAATTACTTGTATGTCCCTTCACGAGGCAGTTCGCACGACCGAGCCGTGATCCTCGCTGATAAGAGATAGCTTGATATTATCTAAAATATAGGAATGATTAAGGAATTTAAATAATAATAAACACTGTTTTACAATAGATATTATATAATATGATATTACACAGGAATAAATTGGAGACATATTTAAAGAATTAAAAGCACAAAGTTCAATATACGTTAGTTAAGTTAGGTTTGGATATTTTGAATTTATAAGGATCAGGATACAGCTACATAATAGGATAAAATTGAATAGGTATACATAATGTTTATAACTTACGTTAATACATACTTACTTTTAATCCCAACTGAACCTCCGCGAAGGCTTCAACAGCGGCTAGATCAACAATATTATTATGTAAATTTGTCAACATATTCCCTCCCACATGTTAACCAAATTGTATCATTACTGTAGTAAATTCAATCGGTACAGTAGTCATTAAAAACACTTACGTAGGCTCGATATTTGGTTGCGTGGGCCCACGCGTGGGACGTCCGCTATTGACAAGTTAAAAGTGAGCTTTCGATTTTATATCAACGCCGTGGGCTTGCCACTCGCGGTAAGCTCTTATTTGTTTTCAATTATGTATACAATGCTTTTGTTTTATTGATTGTACTAGCGACCCGCCCCGGCTTCGCACGGGTGCAATACTGATACTAAATACACTACAGAAAAATTGTGAACGTTGTACATATATAAAAACATAGCGGCCCGCTCCGGCTTCGCACGGGTATAAAATAGATAGCCGGGCGGCCGGCCGGTACCGCCGCGCCGCAAACGCTACGTCCCGCAATTTTTAAATCTGTAATATCTTCGAAAATATTCACTTAAATCATACGGTGTAAAGGGCCATATAGATCTATATTAAATGAACAATGTAGTCAAGGTATTTAATTGGTTAAGGATTAATGCTGTGTTGGTTAAAATCGCATCGAAAATTAGCCATTATTTGTCGTAAAAAGTAAATGACAAAAAAAAGTTATTGTGGGTTATCCATAAGAGATAGACATTTACCATCGCGGACTTTTCTATAGACCTTTTCAATGTGTATAATAATTAGTACATTATTTTGATAAAACTCGTAGGGTTCAGCCTGCGTTTGCAATGTAAGCGGAAAAAATGTAATTTTTTACGACATCACATTAGAAACCTCAAAAATAACAGTACTTCTCCACTATTTAATGGATATTATTATACATATAAACCTTCCTCTTGAATCACTCTATCTTTTAAAAAAAACCGCATCAAAATCCGTTGCGTAGTTTCAAAGATTTAAGCGTACAAAGGGACATAGGGACATAGGGACAGGGAAAGCGATTTTGTTTTATACTATGTAGTGATTGTTTGATTTATTTGTTTAGGAATCAACAGACCATTAAATTTCACCAGCGGTTTACTGCTTAGTTTATTTTAGCACATGAATAAAAGTAAGCTTAGAGTGTTGGGTAGGATAGAGTGTTGCTTCAAGACTCTTTGTTGTGCCACGTTGTACTTAAAGGTATTAAATTTAAAATAGTTGTTTTCTCATCTCTTCATTTCGGTAACACATTCGCGATGTCCTTGACGTTGTGGCTTTATGGCGACCGACGCTGATCACATAAGATGGCGCGTTTGCTCAGTTGCCTCCCATACCTCTAACGAAATAAAAAATTTAATGGTATCGGCAGTTAAAACTTGCAAACAAAAGTATAGTCGAATCGGATGGTAAACTGTCATGATTGGAGATAAATTTGGGGCAGAATCAAAAGCTTTACGTATCTCCAAGGCACCGGGACTTCTAACCTCTTCCTTCCTATATACAAAAAATCGAGACATTTGTCCTGCAAAGAAAGCGTGTCATCTAACATTTACCTACACGATTAGTACTAACAGTGGGTTTAGATGTGCAAATCGATGGAGTAGCCTCTAACGCGCTATATCCGGTGCACAAGGCCTCTCGAAATGGTCGCAGATGTTAGGTGATCATGATCGCTAACTATGTAACGGTTTTTGAGAATATTTATTTGTTAAGTAGATACAATAAGATATATTTTTGTATATGGATCAGTTTATTTCGATAGAGCTTTTTCTTATATATAAAATTCTCGTGTCACAATGTTAGTCTGCATACTCCT
>CAJQZN010027995.1:0-20300 GCA_907164685.1 Colias eurytheme | reverse complement strand
GCGTCCATCAGCCGGCCATGGCTGCACCCGCACCCGCACCCACGCCCGCGCTACCTACTACCACAGATAATATAATAATATCTGACACTACATTGAAAACAATTAATATGAATATCGGATGTGTAATTAATTTTCTCTTACATGTCAGATTGATGTCAATTTACAACGTAGCATAGAAGATAAACTATGTTATAAGTTCTAATACGTGTCCACCGTATCATATTCTGTTTCACACTTTCATACCTCTACATATAAAAATGTTCTGTGTTTTATTACATTGATAATTAAATCCAAACCCAAACTAAACATCAAAATTAAATATGTAATAAAAAGCATCATTTTTTCTGTCCTTTTAAAACTGAAATATAATTTTACAATTTCTTCATAGTTGTGATATAATTTAAAGAATAACTTCCAAAGTTGTAGAAATGTTACGGCACTCAACTACAGACACAATAAGTACTATTCGACTTCTCTCTCAGGCTTTGACCTTTTTGTTGGATATTCCTACTAAGTTTTATTATTTAAAATAACTTGAGATATTACCGAAGTCGGAGATAAGTTCGTAACAGTTTACTTAAAAGCACTTAGTTTTATATATTATAGGGATAAAAATAAAAGATATTTTTTGTACTAAGTGAAATCCTTTGACCACCTTGGGTTTGGCAGATAAAATTCACATTCATTACAATGATCAATTTAATTAAAGAGATTTTTGACCTATATAGGTACAGTTGTTTCGTTTCGACACCACAAGCTTATAAAGTGTACTATAATTATTAGGAACATAAAACCATTGGGCATGGCACTTGAGGCATGGCTATCGATATGTCCGTTGTCTAATGTACTATTTACGAATTGTTTTCATGCAAATACATAGAAAGCTATGTCAGATTTCTTATACTTTGTACTGACCTAGCGCAGGTGCACCGCTCCACGCCTTCGCTCACGCTATACACGCTCCCGCGACGCATCGGCTCGCTGCGTCACACGCTCGGCCACATTGTCACAACATCACAATCGCGAATACCCACCCACATCACCATACTTCAGCTTTTATAATCCACTATTGAGAACATTGTTATTTTATCTGCAAAGAAACAAAAGAAAACACTTGAATTTCTCTAAAAATTACATCCGCATATTTAGGCTAATTTTTACGTGTAAAATGCGCATCACATCACAGTAATTAAAATGACTTTTTAATTATTATTGGTCTTTTTATTGCCAGTTTGAAAAATGACATTAATGGAATTTTATATTCCCGCGCTTCGTTTGAATTAGGAACATTGCTTTTTAAATAAAATATTGTAACGTGCCAGTACGTTTACATGTTTTGTTTTTAAAAAAGGTATATCTAGCCAGTATCATAAGCTAATACAATGCAAAAAAAACAACCTTTAAATTATAAGTTATACGCTATACTCATCAACTATATTTATAATTAATTCAACCTTTATTGTAGTCGCTTTTTACTGCTTCAATTTTATTCATGTTACAATATCGTAGATATTTATTGAATCAGCATTATAAATATTTAATTTCCTAATGATAGTTTCACTTGAGATAATTTAGTAGAAGAAAAAGTATACATACAACCTACTTCTGTATCACAATTTCCTAGGCTTTTAGCGTAAAACGGGAGTTAATGGCGATACATTGTCGTTATATTGCCTCTGGAACACCTGTTAGTGACACACAGGGCCATTTTAATACGTGCACCGCACGATAAGAGGGCATTAACATTTGCCATTGCTATTCTATAAACGTAGCTTTACTTTGAATTTGGAAACACGGAGGATCGGAGAATCTTCCAAATTTGAATAAAATACTGATAATATTTTATTCCTTTCCATTCGGTTTCAAAAAATAGACAAATCGTAGCTTTGTAGACAGGGAAATATACTAATAAGTATAACTGTTAGCTGTATAAAGTTCTTATTACTCATTACAATGTATTGAATGAATAATCCATTTTATCTCAGAAGAATTATGAGTTACAGACCAAGATAATTAATCAGTCTGGCTGTTCTAGCATACCTTAGGTCTCCTTTCTAGACAACTGGACAGTGGCTAATTTATAGACGCCATTTGTCAAGCAAGTAACAAGTGATGTCTCTACTGGGATGTCAAATAATTTTATAGAACGAACGATCCTTTGCTTTACCTACTGATTGTCTTAGAATAGCATAAGGATTTTGATTCTTTCTTTCAGCGGTAAATAAATATGTTTTGCTATACGATGTTATATTCTTGCAATCATAAATCATTGTAACAGCTATTGAAATAAATGAAATGATCTTTCATTCATTACATAGGCGTCGATTTGGCAATAAGTCACTGTTCGGAGACTATAATACCTACAATAGTTAAACACGGATAGGCGCCAAAACTACTAAATAATATATGCCGTAAAATAGTAACGTCAACTTTTAGTAACAAATAAACCTACAACAATAACAACATCTAGAAACATTCTTACATATTATGACGTGCTAAGATAAAATAAAAAGAGTGCTAAACTTTAAACCTTTTAAGAAAATTAGGAAAAGCTAAAGAAAATTAGCTCGGGTCCGGAAATTAAATTATTATTTCTATAACGGAAGGTAAATAGCGACCATCAGGCGTCGTTCCTGAATTTTAATAGCTGACTCGTAATGAGTGTTAAAAAAGCAAAACTGCTATAAAGGGAAGTAATTAAATTACTTTCCCGGTAATATTAAAATCCATAAATACGTTTTTTTGCAGCGGTAGAAAATACGGGGAGGTGCAGAGGTCTCGTGAGGTTATTAGTTACATTCATATGAGCCTGGTAGTCTTCATTTCGCAGATCCATTAATATATTGCTTAATTTAATTTGATGAAGAATTTATTATTGATGATTATATTTAATGCTTCGACAAGTAAATAAATATTTTTATACTAAAATTTCATAATTTACTTCAAAAGAAAATCTATCGCTAATATTGCACGCGCTTTAGAATACTATTCAGGCATTTATTACAGAAAATAATCTTTTCCTCGCGAAGAGCAGACGAGAAGCTGAAGAATTTATTTATAGAGGAATAGAGTAATACTTTTAACTAACATTTTTATATTAAGTATAAGTGGATAAGCAAATATTAAACTGGTTAAAAAACACCTCTGCTAAATCGCGCAAGGTACGTATAACGGTATAGAAACGTTCTTAGAAAATAAATATATTTTAAGGTGTTATAAGAAGCTTTTGTTATTCAGGACTTCTCAGAAAAACTCCGCATTATCAAATTAGAAGTATCCCAACTACCAGGAAGATATTATGAAAGAGCTTAAAATACTTAATTGTACTTGTTTATACATATTACAATAACCAATATTCAATAGATCGTATTGAATGATAAATAAGATGAAATTTTCTCAAGTGCTTGATGTCTATCGTTATATTAGATTTATGGTTATTAAAGCAGATATAGGTTAAGGATGGGGCATCGGGTTTTGTATAGGGACGTTTTGATGGCCCATAACCACAGACATGTATATATAAGTAGACAACGCAAGTACCGCGATCTGTATGAAAACCAAGCGTGTCATATTTTTTGTACTGACCTTGACGCGTTATGACGTCACGAGCGCTTTTTAGTGATGTTAATTTCATTTTACGCTAAATCGATTAGGCCGCCACTCGCGCGGCGATTCTATAGTATCGTCCTATCCCATCGAAGTAAATCGAAAGAAATCAGATCAAACTAGATCTATGTCTAAGAGGTAGTCAAATAAATGAATCGTAATCGATTACTAAATCGATTCAAGACAGAAAAATGATAATTACCATAGACAGAGGGATGATAAAATAAAGTTATAAACCTTTTAATATTCTAACAAGTAAACTAATGTGTTTTAGCTTTTTCTTACATATGCCCATTGAGTTACCATGTACTACGTACTAGAGAGGCCATCGAAAGAAAGTAATGAAACTGTCAATCAATCAATCTTTATGTCCCGTTGCATCGATCCATTTTCCTTTTATGTTCGGGTTACTTGGAAAACTGAAAAAACAAACATAGTCTAAGCAATAAGGAGTTTTCTTAAAAAACTCCCAAGATGACACTTTAACTAATGGCATCCATGTCATAATATTTATTTTTAGTACCTTTGTATTAAAATACTTAAAAGTTCTAGGTCAAGTCGTATTAAATGACAAAAAAAAATCTATGCCTTTTTTTCTGAAAAATTGCTCCTTCAAATTATCATTTTTCTGTTCGATTATAAAATCGATTAGAATCGAGAACTGTTGCATCAAATGAACATCACTAACCACAAAATTGGACAGAAAAATGAGAACAGAAAAATGAGAAGACGCTATTCATTGCTTGTTATCATACGACGCGATCTTTACCGTGCCAAGTAAAAGCCGCAATGTATTCCGAATCATTTCGTATGATTTGGTATCCGTGTTTGTCACGATCGTTTTCCACAGATATTCTTTATTTGATTTTAAAATAAATAGTGCATATTCTGATTAGAAAATTACTTACCGGTGGAAGGAAACATCTCTGCTAACTCGGCCACTCACAGCTGTGGAGTTTCTACAGTTTATAACGGCGTAATTCGGCATTTTACTTTATTCAGCTTCACGTCTTTCCTTGGCGAACTGCAAGCGCGGTCTGAGTGTAGGCCAGCGTCAAGTAAGTTTCATAATCGTAGTTTGGACACGGGAAGTACATACACTCGCTTAGTCTATCTTGATATATGTCCGTGCCCATAACGTTGTATTATTAAAATTAATTACGTTTATCGCTACTTGGGATTCCGTATAGTCGCATAAAACATATGGCTCTGGACATTAAATGTTATGTGATGTGAAATGATGGATTTATACATTGTAAGAAGTCATATTGAAGTAATTGATTGTTATAGTTATTAACAATAACTAATTAATGTGAAAGAGAACAAGTTAAAATAGGTACATAAAAATGTTATGTTACAATGCACGTAATGTTCTCATTCAAAAGGAGCTAGCTAATCTAAAAGCAATCTTAGCCTTTATGTCAAATCTAGTAATCTGTTTTTATTTAATTCTGAAATGTATTTTTTTATCGCACTGAAATGTTGTCTCATAATGTTGATGGTTTTCGATAAAAAAGAGAAAATATGTATCGACATTATTTCTTTACCCTCTTTACCTTTACCTTATCCAACTAGTTACTAGGCCCTTCACGAATCCAGCTCAATGATCGAATTGGTTCACCTTTTTATGACACGAAGTGTCATAAGGGATATCTCGTCATCTATCAAGATTTGCTCAATATCATGACCAATATTATTGTTTTTAGTCTATAACAAGAGTTCCGTAAACAAATAGGTACATATTTATATAAGCCAATATATTTATATACCAAAAATGTTCCAATACTAAATACAATATAGCTTCGATTATAACCTTTATCTAAGAAAACTAATCTAAATCTGGTGTACATTTCATCCACATTTCATCACTATTATCAAAGACTTCATACGTGTCTATGCTTAATAAGAAAGAAGGTCGTGTCTAGTAAAAGGCCGTCTACATTTCGTAACATAAAACCCACGTCGAATTAAATAGGGGCATATAAAAGTTAGTACACATAAATAGCAGGCGTGGCTGTCCCGCCCCACCTGAACAATACAATACCACTTTCACGAATGTTTTGATCATAAACATTGCTTGTTTGATTTCATTATCGTTTAATAGCAACTCGGTAACAAGAAATTTTCATTACTGTCTCATTGTTCAAGAGTTATCATTAATTAACGCATGTAATTCGTTTGTCTTCAGTTTCTACATAATAAATTCAGTAGGTTAATCATAATCGAGACGAAGTTTCTTAGTATTCGGTATATTCATTAAAAAGCTGCTTTATTAGCGCTTGTGAATAACTTCAATTCAACCTGGACGACCCTTTATGATAAATGTTCTTTATATTTATACGTAGAGTAAAGATATTTTTACCTCTAAGATAATAAAATATATTGATTGTAGGTAAGCATAGGTTTTTATACACTTTGACTCAACATCTGTTATTTATTAGACTGTAAGCTCGTATGTAGTCTCATCCCATTTGTTTATTTTAATTCCTGTCTCATAATCATAAAATGTCTGGAATTGAGCGTCTCAACCTTAGTCTCAACTCAAAGTTGACAAAGACAAGACTTATCTGTCAGTTAAGATTAGTTTATTGAAACATGGCAATGAGTTCTGCTGCAGACAACTCTTGCAATCTTTGCAACAAATTTACAGCAAATCTATTTAAAGTTTCTCTTTGATGTTCATAGCTCGTGTATTAGAATACGAGGCACATATTTAATAACGTACAGGGATTGCAATAATCATTCGAATGTCGCCTCTACATTGTATGACAAATATTTAAGTTTCAATATATTTTCCGATCACGGCTTCTGCATATGCCAGCGTAAAATCTATCGCTTCCGCATCAACGCTCGTTCTACGCTGAGATTTCAGCATTTTCAACTTGCCTGCAAATATATATATTATGAAGGTTACCGCGACGCAGTTTTAGCATAAAAGCTTTTGTGCTCTACCTGCAAAATATTACACTAATGTAAGAGCGCTAACTGTACTTAATGTTTATTTAACTAATACTGATATTTTATACTTAAAAATAAACGAAATATATTTTTTATCATAAAGTACTACAGTGAAAATTAATTAGACTCTACGTATTGGTATGCATCGCGTATTGGTTTCCTATAAAACGTGTCCTCTTTGTCACATTAAATGCTCAGAATTACATTTAATCAACCTGAAATTCGTAATTAATAATTATCATTATATTTTCGGTAAAACTACGTGCAGAATAATAAATTTATAATCGCCGTTTCAATATTGTGTTATACGCGCCTGACTCAAAGAGCTCTTTAGGTACATACGGGTTAAATAAAAACTTTAATACATAAAAAAAGACGTGTGGCACTCGGGGACTGCCGCGGTAAAGCTATTGCATGCTATGCCTTCAAGCCACACCTCCGCGCCCGTCGGAGTGGGGAGCGTGAGGTTTTTCGTTACGCAATTTCTGGATTCGGTACCCGCGCTCAAGGCCCGCGATATGCAATAGCTTAAAAATAGATTTGAACATGATTTTGCATTGTATTATTATTGAAAGAAGAGCTTAATATGATTTTAATTACGAACTCTGGCAAGTCATTGCATTAGTCTAAAATTAGAGTGAAGAGTTTGATAAATGACTTCCGTAATTCATATAGTTTCTCCACTAAGTTACTATTAATCTACCTCACATTAATTACTATTTGCTGATTTCATATTCTGTAATTCATTGTTATCCGCTTATTCAAGCTTTTGTTGTACGAATCAATAAAACAGTGTTATTTTTATAGTAACTTTAGTTTTAAAAGCAAATCTTCTTATATATAAAATTCTCGTGTCACAATGTTAGTCTGCATACTCCTCCGAAACGGGTGGACCGATTCTCATGAAATTTTCTGTGCATATCGGGTAAGTCTGAGAATCGGCCAACATCTATTTTTCATATGTACCACGGGCGAAGCCGGGGCGGACCGCTAGTAATATATAATGAAAATATACACGACACTATCCGATGGAAATCTATTATTGCGAATAACGTAGTCATTCCATATCAAAGAAATGGAAATATAAAATATGCAGAAACGTAAACAATATTCTGGGTTAGGCGTAGGCCGCTGTCACGCTTGAAGATTCAAAACCCCACTTAGGTGTCATCCATGAAATAACACATCCAGTATATTGTGTTCTATTTACATATAATAACCTGAATTCTCCGTTTTGCATGACAAGGGGAAAACACCTCTGAACAATAATTTGGGACAGGTATATGAGCCCATTAAAGTCAGAACGGATGACGTAATTAATTTGTGTTTTCAAAGTTTCAAATGGATTGTATTAACACGTAACATAATTGTACTATAACCTTATAAATAAAGGCTTTGATAAAAAATTACCCTCGATAAGCCTTTGAGTTACCCCGTCACTTATTATACTAACATAACATTCTAACCGTTATAAATAATAAAATTATTGAACCGATGATTGTTTTGAACTCAATTCTTTATTAAGGCAACCTTGTTATCTCAACAGATAATCACACATTAAAACAGTATGAAATACATTAAATATTTCAATCAACACAATCACCATTGAACTAATAGAAGAATCTGGGTCAGAAATGTTTTCAAACAGCACGCCTAACAAACGGGGGCGTTATATCTTTGTGTTGACGTTTGTTGCAAATCTGTTTAAAATGGAATACACAACTCCAAGTCTGAAATCAGAATACATTTATTTCGATTGCCGCGGGCACGCTTCCAATCGGACCGCGATATCATCGCAATTTTATCACAACTTTCCTCGATGACTATGAAGCAGTCATCCCTCCACTGGGACACCTATTTCTATTTATTCAGTTCGCAATACATCTTATTTTGTCGCCAGTCCTCGCCCCCATCCGCGCTATCTAGGACGATAATCCCATTTCCCGCTAAAAGAAAAGATTTGTAGCCAACGACGGAGTTATACTATTTACAAAGACATATCGGAGGAAATAATTCATACTCCCTGAGAATGATAGGCACTTATAACGCGCGTGATTGGAAATCATATTATTGGGATGACTTGGTAAAGTAATAAAGTTGCAGGTTTGGGGTACAAAATATATTGGCTTTATATTCATTTATAATATGAGAAAATTAAAAAGCTAAATTAAAAAGCTCCATGTAAAGATATGACCATTAAGCAATTTGATAGGCAATTATAGCCACTGCTGGTGAGGGTGTATATTATATACCATATATCTACTAAATGTCTGCTGCCTAGTGATACAGAATTGAATGTACATTGATTCCTTAGGCGTTAGATTCAGAACGTTTCGTGTTTGTAGAGATCGGTTCAACAGATTTTGAAGCGCCAGCCGATGTCGGTACGACGCGCCATTGAGTTGTATTTCCACTTAATAAAGTTCAAATGAACCGAACCGAATGTTCATTGCAAAGTAGACTACGCTCTTTTGCAGAAAATCTATATTGGGAATTGTAATGGCGAATTTTCGCCCACTGCAATCACATTTTATGACTAAAGGTAATTGGCACGATTTAAATAGCTACATTAGAGTATACCATTAAAACAACTTTTAAACGCTGAAATATATGAAGAATTGTTAATGATGAACCTGAATAATTGAATTCAGAAATTTGTGATAGGTGTACGTAAAATAATAACTTTATAAGAAAATGTATTTTCAATCTACATAATATCATACTTTACATCATATGAATTTCCCATTAACTTCACGAAAGTAAATAATAAAATATGCAAAGCGCGGTTAAGATGAACGTTAGTTAAAACAAAAGCGTAATTACACGAAGATAAAACGCTAAATTAAATTTCCACTTTGTAAACAAAGTTATATAAAACAGGATGATGCCTCACATGAATCAGTGTTTACCATGTAAATACTTTGCACGCTATGTAATTTCTAACAAGCCATCCTGCGATATAAACTAATTTAATATTTAAAATTAAACGCAACAGGGTCGTGTGCGGCGCTCGTTAGAGCATTAAGCGTTGACAGTTGGTCGTATAATCAGCAAAGTATGTCGTAATATTCTAAAGTCTTTATTGTGCAGTAGGCGGCTGTCATTTTCGCTCTACATTCTTGTGCCGTATACTTAACCCTACGACAAGCCACGGAAAGCCATTACTATTTCCCTTTTGCGCCTTTTTCACTTACCTTTGTGGTATGGGAATGATTTTAAAATTACTGCGTGGATTTGATAGCTCGATGTTTTTGTGCATTTGTGATGTAGAGCTGTTATCCAATGATGTTCTTTTTGAGGGACGTATTAGTTTAATGTAACTTATAGACAAAGTAAAGCTTTTCATGATATATTTTATTGTATAAAATATTAAATCCACACTCTTCTTTCTTTATACTTTTCATCAGATGGCAGCAAAAGAAATTGAATAAGTAAGAAGATAAAAATGTAACTATGCTAATTAATAGGAAGATGAATAAAACAAGTACTTATTGAGATATTTTATACGTTATTTTCACTGACCCATGTTTGTAGGTCAGTAATTAAATTGTTTGTTAATTTTCATTATAATATTAACGAAAGTACGGCATTATTATGTAACAAGCTTTTGATATTGGCTTTATAAATGCTGGAAAATTAATCACAAGCACAGCATGGATAAGTAATCGAATGAGTTTATTAAAATGAGAAAATTTAAGGTATAAATAATATTTTAAAATTCAAGCGTGTTTCGTGAACATTACACATTAAAAGAACTAAAGGTTTTTAACAGACTTTTTTTTATCATTGCAAAATTCACAAAGGTCGTCCACCAACACAAAACTAAACTTCACGTGATAATCATACGTAAATAACGTAAGTCTACACACAGTTAGAGACAATTTTTAATATTTTTTAGTGAAATCCCTAATTTCTTTCTACTCCATCGCATCGATAGCTTTCAAATCAGCACTAGTACTTACTGATCGAGCTTGAACGCCATAGGGCTGAAATCTCGGTCAAGTTCGTACACAAGGAAATCGTTAAGCTGAGTTAGCATTTATTTGCAAAAGAGCATATAATTATAGCCGATATTGCTGAGATAACGTTAAATTAAATAATCATCATCTTCATTTGCGGAAAATTATTTTCGTAATTGGGAAAACAACTGTAATAAAAGTGAAATCATAAATTATTATAATAAAGAGTATTTCATATATAGCAAGTAGATTCAATCGCCAACACAATAATATACATAAAATAGCATAAGGATGGTGATTTCGTCCAAGAATATATAAATAGAAAATTCTAATTTCAAAGAATTTTCTTTGGAGAGAAATCATAGCAACACCGTTTAGGTAAACGTGAATGCCAGCCACTTCTTTAACTTCCGAAAACGAAAAAAGCTAAAATGTTCTCCATAAACGTTTTGAATTTATTAATTTTAGTTTACCTGCTGCTATTTCAGAAAATAAAAAGAGCATCTAGATTCACGACAAACAGCCATTTACCTACGTGTCTTTGTGAAAAATACTACCTCCGTGAAATGTGTTCATTTAAACATACCTTGGCTCTTTAATTACTGGAGGGCGATTTGAAAGATAAGTGCCGAAGCGACCTCATTTTCAAGACGATCTTCAGATGCTGCTATGCAAGCATCCAACCTTGAATCTTTATGACATGACGTTAAGAGCTCTCGTTAATAGAATTGTATCTGTGATGATCGCTTATTGGAATGGCCAATCTCTTAAAGTGGCGAGGTAACTTGAGAAATAATAACAGACATGAGATAATAAATGACACCTACTAGCACACTTCTAAAAACTTATTGAAAAGTACTTAGCGTAATAACAATAACATTTACATCAGTTCTCAATGTATTTTCAAAGTTAGACTCAAATTATAGTTTCATTGTTATTAGTGAGGTATTTATTTAGCATTGAATAATAAGAAATAAGTGAACCGTTTTGGATATCTATATGTAAATATTCCATTCAATATGATTCAGAAACGATTTGCTATTTGCATTTTAACGCGACCGCTTTGCCTACACCTGAATTGATATCAATAAAATATCCATGCATAGTAAAGCCTTTAGATAAACTTTATACACGGCTACTGCTAGTGTGTTTTATGCTAGTTCTAATAATTGGAAGTATGAAACATAACAAAATACATAACTCTAGTATTTTAGTTTCTTTCTCGCTTATATATTAACTATTAAGTATCATGAATTATTGTAATAAAATAACTAAGCTTATAGTTTTATTCTCAATCGAGAAGCATTGTTATAAAGCTCACAGTATAATACAGCTACGCTTCATCCGGTGAAATAACTTACGCAGGCCCAATTTTACAAGTAAGAATAGAAAGGGCCAGAGAGGGTCGACACAAAAATGGAAAGTGTACTTTCCTTTTCCGCTGCCCTCCATTTCCCGCTTAAGTGAACAGTATATTTATGATATTTAACTACTCTAATTAATAATTTAAGGACACTATTTGTTTTAGAACTGTTTCTAATCTTAACAGCATGGGAATTATTCATAGGTAGGTTTAACCTTGCATAAATTGGGTTTAAAAATAAAGATCTATTTTTCTCGAGCCATATTAATAAATCTATCTTCAGAATAAGTCTTAAATTAGTTTATCGTAGCCATCATATCCATATTTTGGCTATATCCCAGATATTATAATTCTATTTTTACATTGACATTAACAAACAAACTACAAACTGTAATAAAATTAAAATTATTGGCACATTTATAAGCAATGCCAGTACTTTTGCTCTACTTTATTTTTCTGGTTTTGTCGTTAATATTGACGCACATTTTTAAAATATCTTTCTTAGAAATGCGCATTTGTCTTTGCTCATGAATATTTTATTATTGAAATGAAATGTTGAAGAAATAATTGATCGAGCGTTGTTCATAATTTTTTACGAAACATGAAAAGATAAATTCTAATAAATTTTTGTACACATATTTTCTAATAAAGCTGGTTTATTAGAATACGGTACGTTTTATTAGAGAAAAAAGTACTACCCATACTCAAATATGTAAGTTATTTTTCATAAAGCAAAATACGCGGCGAAAACATTGAATAAGGGACATTTTCGTCACTTATACAAAAATGCCGCCTCGAGAAATAAACAACGACCCACTTCGTAGCTATGATTAACCGGACTATGCAAACAAAATAAAGGAAACACGATTTTTCAACAAAAAATATTGACGTAGATGAGTCACGTCGGATTTTCTTGATAGGACCAATTTAATACGAGCCGTTGTAAAGTTTGGGGAAAATTTTTACAAGACACTGATATAATTTTGTAATTTAATATTTCCATTAACTGTTTTGAAATCTTTTTGTTAAGAACTGGTAAAAATTGCTTATTATTATAACTGCTTCCATTTTTATCTTAATTTAAAGCACCAACTGGTTCATTTTCATAGATTAAGCTAACATATAATTTGTTTATCCCATGTAAAACAAGAGACGTAAGTAGCACCGTTGATGAGGGTTAAAGATTTAGGTTGACAGTATTTTACAGTCATTTCTCATTTTATATTTTTTGCCTTTTATTAATTCCAAAACGAAATATAAATATATTCTTATAATTTCGTACAAGAACTTTCTATTATACCGTAACGTACATCAACGTGGTTACATTAAGAATACTCCAGATTGTTCCAACTTATATTAAACGCGACACAAAATATTCTCTTCATACCTGAAGTAAAGCCTCTTTAGTACTTCGCTCGTTTGGATAAAGTTATATCAAGTTCGACCGAAAAGCGAGTGAAAGTTGACAGAAAACTCTATATTGTGTTTCCAGAGAACTTCATTCTTTCGAAGGCTTACGCAAACTGTTTCTTGGGTACAATTGCTCGATAGTTATTTAAGTTCGTGATAAAACTTATTGGAGCTCTAAATTAATGCTCTGTTTTCAATGGATTTAGTTTGAAGCTGTTTAATTTTTAGATTGAACAAATTTACTTTTATAATTGGGCACTTATAAAATAATGAGAGTTTTTACTAAGTAAAGAAACCTTATGTAATGTCTGCGTAAAAGAAAAATAAAGATTCCAACGTTGTATTTTTTATAAAGATAATACGCTTTTATTCATCCTGCTTACTTATATTTATATTATTCTGAAAGTTTTATGATGTTACGATGTTCGGTACTTTTTCTAGCAATAACTTTTTGCTTATTGTTAGCGCATTGACCTACGTGAAATAACTAAAAGATATATAAAAAACAGCCAAATAAAGTCATTTAAATCACTTGGATAGTAAACCCGACAACATGTTGTTTATTTACGCATTTGAAGAATATAAATCAACATCAAAGTATGAACTCAGAACTTATTAACGGCGTAAACATTGCTGAAAACACCGCCGTGATACGACGTCAGAATTATTTTTCTATAAGAATAACTGTCATAACAAAGAAATGATTTATTCAGTAAGTACATATAATAAATAATCTTCGCGTGGTTTTGCGTGAGGCTGGATGAACCCAAACGAGTGAGAATAAAATGGGATAATAAAAGGAAGATGGACGTGTAGGTATGTGCCGGATTACTGCAGATAATTTTTTTACTACTTTATGAGATAAGTGTATCAAATGCTGATCGTTTCATATATTATTCGTTTAGGTCTGGATTTTTGTTTATTTTGTGTCAATAGAAGAAAATAATAATACGTATATTTTATGTACAGACAAAGTAAAAAAGTTAAATAAAATATTAATAAAATACTTTACGATTCTTGCAATGAATCGAATACTGTATTTCTTAAACGTTTCAAAAGAACTTTATTCAGAATACGACATCGATGTTTAGTGAGAACTACTTTAAATATCGTTTAAATAAAAATAATTGCATGAAATAACTCTCTACACGCACTACAATAGGGTAGACAATAAAATATATCTCTACATTTCACCTAAAAGTGTCCTTTTGAACCTTAATTCCATAATCAAATCAAATACAACAATCTGCCGTATCACAAGTAAAGTCAGGCATCGATCATGATTGAATAAAGCCTGCTTGGCCACGTAGCAATCGCATTTGCCTACAGTCACCAAGCAAGGTACAAACGCGTGACAATTTTGTCTTATCACACATTTCCAGTCGGCTACGCAAATCGAATTCACTCAGAATGAATTTTTTAAACGCCTTAACCCATTTGTTTTATTGCGTGACATCAGCATGGGATTCGACCACTCTGTGTGAGAATATTTTTCGCGTTTTAACCTTTTTGATAAACGACAGGCATCAATCAATTTTATTGTTTACACTAAACTCTGTGCTTATCTGTTTTTGTGGCGGTTGCTAGAAACAACCTTAAAGTTTTAATAGTGGGACGTTTATTTTCATTAAAACTGGTCAACATTTATATCGGACATATTAACATTATCTGTATCTATTCTGTAATTTTCCTTTTAGTTTAAACAAACATTTTCATATTTTACATCCTTAACTTGAAAACAAAAATTAGAAATTATAACATTACTACGACTCAGAAGTGGTTAATTAAAACTTACCTAACTCGAGAGTTTCAGTATAAAAAAGGACTGCATCTAGCCTGATGCGAGATTCAATAAAAATAATATTTCAAGTTATTGAAAAGTAAATTAAATCAGCACGCTATAATGCGAAGCGAATTTGTAACCGTATAAAGGTAAACAAGCCGCCGATTCGCAATTTTCTTTTCTTTTCAAACACCACCTTCATATCATTAGCATTTTTATAGGCACTTGAAGCCATCGTTATCTTTCACCGTGCCACGCGATGAAAACCCGGAATAAAGTGCGTACTTTTTTTCAACTCGAATTGTATGAAGTACAATGATCATCTAATGAGTTTCAAATGAAAGTATATTTTATTCCCATCTCACGTGATTTTGCGAGTGTTCATTGAATCGTAATAATTTTTGCTTACATGATTTAGGTCATATCTTTTTCGCAAAAAATATCATTCACGAGCATAAGTACAAAATTCATACATAAACAGATGCAGACACGAACAAAAGTATATATAAAGTGAGCATACAAAGTTATTTGAACAAATCAGGACCTTTAAAGCCATGTGTTGAGTTATGATCTAACCGATAAGCCTTTATCCAGCGCTGCTGTATCACAAAATAGCCTCAAATCAGCAAATTAATTGGAACATTTGCCAATAAGTTTTATTATCATCCTGTTTCGAAAATACATTACGAATTGTTGATTTACCGACAGACATTTATCATTAATGCTCAATTCACGATGTGTCAATCCATTAACTTTTATCAATGTGTAATCAAACATCTCTCAAATTAAGAGCTACGAATTCAATCCCTGAAAAATAAATGACCAAAGTTAATAAATCGTGCAAACAATTGAACGTGATTTATATTAACTAGATGATTCTAAATTTATATTTTATTCGTTATTTAAGAGAAATATGCAAAGAAAATGCAAATAAACTCTTTTTTAAACTGATGATTCATCTTTATTAGTATTCGTATTGCTATGCGCAAAACATTTCTTAGATCGTAATTTTGTTAAATTGAGACACGTACGCGGATATAGGAGTGAAGTAAGAGTTAAAAATGAATTTTTAACGCATACCCACATCACAATTCAGGTGGGAAATCCAAAAGAAATTGTATATTCTGAATATTTGAGATAAAGCTGCGGTCTTGAGATTTGCCAGTATAGATTGCATTACTAAATGGATAAACTGAATCATTTGATATGGTGTTAACTTGATATATAGTGTGTCACCGTAGTTAAAATAATATTCACAAGAAAATTTATTGATTGTCGATGGAACATAATGTTTCATGGTTTTTAAATACAAAATTTAATTGTATTGAACTGTTTTTAAGCATTTTTTATTATCAAATTTGACCAATTTTCCAAGCGTTGCCTGGACTTTTCCAAATCCGCAGTCGCTTTATACGAACGTACAGTACGGTTAAATATCCCGTTTTCTTATTCTAAATGGCGCTGATCTGTGATTCAGATGTCAAAGTATCGGTTTCCTTTGTGCCATCACGACATACCACCTCAAGGCTTTTCTGCTGATGAAATCTATATGGTACTGGTTTACCGTATAAAGTATATTTTTTTTTTGTATGTATAAATGCAATCTGTTCTAGAACATTCAGCACTTGGTTATGAATGTATTAAGACTTGTAGGGCGGGCGATCCAGTGATGCCAGCCGTTAACACATGTATCTATGTATTAACACATTTATTATATTATTCGAAATATTACTACCATTTCGTACTTCTATGCATATAGATGGATGAATCCCTTAGGTAAATGCAATTTATAAAAAGATCAAGCAATAACACGATAATTATAGTACCTGTGCTTCAAATTTATCATGTACTACTTCACTTCAAATTTGTCGTGTACCTACATTTGTATCTAAAATTCTTTCTTTCGATGGAATTATTTTATTTGTAGTAAGAATAAAAGCAAAAATGACTAAAATTAAAAAAAAATACATTCAGTTTCAATATTATAAATAGCGATAATTAATAAACATTATTCTTTACAAACATAACACAAGCTCTACAAATTATTGCAGCATTGTTGTCTATGCATTTTATTAACCCGCACCAAGTTTCCCGCGTTTTTGCATATGACATTTTTTCTATTCACATAAATTCATTATAAACTTTAAGCTTGGTAAACTGGGTAATGAATGGGACACACGTCGGCACTTTTTTCCTACCCCGAGTGAATTAATTAATTATCTTACCCGCATAATTTCACATTTACGCGTCAAAACCTGCCTCCAACCTATTCTCTGGTGTATTCGGTTGTCCCACATGATTTTCCCTTATATTATAAATTTAAGAGTAATTTGTTTCATTCATTATTTAAATCTTTAGAAATTCCACTCTAAAATATTCATACAAATCCTAAACCATAAATTTTTTTATAACGACTTAAATCTAGTTGGCACAGAAGTTTCACTATGATAAGCGAAAATTTTTCACAGCTCTTAAAAACTTATTTTTTCACTAATTAACGTCAAATTAATAGTTTTTAGAGCTTTGAGAAGTAAGTTCGTTTAAGGTTATTAAAGTAGGTACAATAAAATGTTCAAAACGCTTCTCATTAGATAAGCGTTGGTTACTGAAATTCTGATATTTTTGAAATAATAAAGAGAATTAGACTGTTTATGTAAATTAAACTCACCTCATCATAAAAGTGTAAGACAAAAGTATTGAAGTTCTTAGTTATGAAGTCTCAAGTATTTGCATCGCGAGCGGCCAAAGCAAAATCTTATTCGTAATATTCGTTGGCGGAATACAAAAGTGCGAATTCGCATGCCCGCAGTGTAAACGAAATTAACGTGTTTATTGTTTCTTTCTGATGATAAAAATAGCTTTTTTTATACATATGCAGTGTGGTCTAATATATGCTACAATATTACTTCTCCTATTAATAAAATTCTTAGATATCATTAAGGTTATACATTTATTATAGAATATACTTATCGTACCTATATCCAAAGACTTCATTAAAATATAATCTTACCAAGTTCTAAGTAACAAACTTCGTAAAGTTTCGTTGTTTGGCGAAATCCTAAACATTATTGATTACACTTTAATAGGTACAAGAAGATTTATATGGGTAGTTCTACAAAGTATGGAAGAAAATGAGTCTCATTTCGGCCCACATTTTTTTAAACGTTCTGTTTGCGGAATTCAGTCTAATGACAAGAGTACAACGTCTCTAAAAGTATATAGAGCGGAACAGTCAGAATATGTAATAGTTTTCGATTTATGACCATTTTAAGGAAATCAAGCCACAGGAAACTGAGCAGGTCACCAGGAAACTGAGAAAAACAACAAAAATCGGTAGAGATCAACGAGATCAACGTTTATTTATCATGTTTTACATGAATTTGTATTATTAAATAAATTTTTAATGGTACTAGTACCTTTAATAATAATGAAAAATAGCTCTATGCTTGGCTTACATACTAATTCTATACTTAAAGAGTCTTGAACAGGAATTCTATTCATCAAATGATCATTGAGCATTAAGAATTAAGTAAAATCTAATTCTAAGTTTAATTCAGTAAAATCTTCTTAAAGATAGTTAACAACATGAAAATAATGAAGTCTGAGACATAATGACACTTCATACTAGCATTGTACTTACCTAAATGTAGTAAAAATAAATAATATAAAAGGTAGGTATTAATAACTTTGGCGGTTGAAATTGATATTTTTTGTTTTATGGCATTCAAATGCTTTATAAATATAAATGTATATTTCTTTTATTTATAAATTTATATTTATAAAGCATTTGAATGCCATAAAACAAAAAATATAAATTTCAAAAAAAAAAGGTCGTGTTCCATCGTTACAATATTGTATTCACTGAAAAGTGTTTCATATTTGTTGAGATGGTTGTTAATCATCTCAATAGATGGCGCGCGGTGTGTCCCTTAGACACATAAAACTGAAAGAATAGAATAAATTCGATTGCTCTGGTGGGTCACGAGTGGCTGAATTGGTCAGGCATCCGCCCCGGAATGGCGTGAAAGGATGCGGGTTCGAGTCCCACCTCGTGATCGAATTTTTTCTATTCTTTATAAATTTAAACTTTGGCGGTTTCAATACTATATTATTTTTATGCTAAATTTTAAAACCACAGTCAGCTGAGCAGTCAGGGCATGTAAACAATATAGAATAGCCTTTAATGCATCCATCATGTGCCCAATTATTGCATACTAGACACTGGAACCAGTCATTTCCTGTAGTATCTTCGCTGTGAGACCACCACAGATAAGGCACTCACAGTCAGTGTATTTATTTTCCTTTCCATTTTTTTTCTTTGCCTCTACATTTCTTGGAATTCAATTTTCGCTTCTGTTTTGAGTCTCGAGTCAGGGGATCTATTTTAATTTTTCATACCTCAATTTCTAGCTTTTCTTTGGTTTCACAATTTTTTCTGTACGACAAAATATAATACATATTTAGTGTTCAAAATACAGTGCAATGCAACCAACTTTATTTTACACTTACATGTGTATAATCATTGTTATTAGACTATTAAAGATTTATTTTTCTACTAAGTCATGACATAAGTTAAGTTGTAGTGTGACCTACAGTCAAAATAGTACTAGGAACTGCCAAGATCGGTAAAAGTAATGTTTTATGCTTTTTTCCGAAGTTTCTAAAAGATTACGTGCATACTTAAAGATGACCATTACCAATACTAATTATCTGTAGATATTTAATTACGACAGCTACTCAAATGATTTATTTCATTAATTTATACGTAGTTTAATGTTTATAGGTAGAAAATTTTAAATTATCTTACGCAGAAACAATGTTTTAGTGTGAACTTATCAGGATCCTGGATGGTCCTCAGTATCCTGGCTTTCAATTTGACAGGAACCTGAGACCAGGATCCTGAGAATATCTGTCTAATATTTAAAAAAACATATCAATTTACAACATTTAACCAGAATTAAGCAAAACTAGGCCTTTGCGTCAGCATCTTACGTATCAAAACGCTATATTTCCTAATATTATTTATTAATTACGTAAAAAATATCTTACCAGGATTCTGGGAACTTCACTGATTACGACACCACTTCCCTTACTTACCGCGCCGGGCTGACTGTACTACGCACTAGGTGTGAATAGCTAGATGATATTCTTTGTCTCTTTCGTACGTCTGATTGACTCAGCTGAACGGCAACATCGCACGACAAAAAACCTAGCTGTTATT
>CAJQZN010027994.1:0-12883 GCA_907164685.1 Colias eurytheme | reverse complement strand
TTTTTTTTTATTGTGTGATAGGGAAGCGCTTGACCACGATCTCGCCTGGTCTCGACCTAACTATATAAAAACGTCTACAGAATAAAAAATATTGTACCGCAGTGTCTTGAAACTATGTTAGTAGGTTTGCTAAATTTCAAATCAAATAGAATTAACACGCATTTATTTATTTATTTACTAGCTTTCCGCCCGCGGCTTCGCCCGCGTTTTCATAGAAAAACCCGTTCCCGTAGGATTTCCGGGATTAAACCTATCATATGTCCTTTCTCGGGTATCAAAATATCTCTATACCAAATTTCATGCAAATTGGTTCAGTAGTTAAGGCGTGATTGAGTAACAGACAGACAGACAGAGTTACTTTCGCATTTATAATATTAGTATGGATATAGCCTTCCTCGATAAATGGGCTATCTAACACCGAAAGAATTTTTCAAATTGGACCAGTAGTTCCCGAGATTAGCGCGTTCAAACAAACAAACAAACTGATACACAAAAAGCTATAAGAAGCTGAATCAACACAACGACGACAACAACAAAAGAGGGCGTTAATTTTTGATAGACATAAATTTGAACCTCAATGTAATAATAGTTAGGTTTATGTGTGACGATTAATTTTAATAGTTAGGTTTGTGTTTAGGTTAGGTTAGGTTAGGTTAGGTTAGGTTAGGTTAGGTAAGGTTAGGTTAGGTTAGGTTAGGTTAGGTTAGGTTAGGTTAGGTTAGCTTTTTAAAACTTAATTATTTCTGGCCACGAAATTTATAATCGTAATATAATATTAGCTGTTTCGTCTCTCTTTTCTCGGAAAATTCGAAATTTTTCAAAATCGAAAAAATTCGGCTGTTCAACAACAAAAACAGGTACCTCAATGTACTAATAGTTTGGTTTCTGTGTTACGATTTATTAGTTAGGTTTGTGTTTAGGTTAGGTTAGTAATTTTTTAAAACTATATATATATATTAGCTGTTTCGTTTCTCTTTTCTCAGAAAATTCGAAAAAAAATTCGGCTATTCAACAACAAAAATAGGTACCTCAATGTACTAATAGTTAGGTTTCTGTGTGTGTGTGTGTGTGTGTGCGTGTGTTAAGGTTAGGTTAGGTATAAAACATGGGTAATATATTATCGAAAAAAAGTAAATTTTCCGGACTTAGAAAAATTTTCCTAACCTAACCTAACCTAACCTAACCTAACCTAACCTAACCTAACCTAACCTAACCTATCCTTTTCCACCTTATAGAAATTTTTCCTGACGTATAGAAATTTTCCTGGCTTATATAAATTTTCCTGACGTATAGAAATTTTCCTGGCGTATAAAAATTTTCCGAACTTAGAAAAATTTTCCTAACCTAACCTAACCTAACCTAACCTAACCTAACCTAACTTATCCTAACCTAACCTATCCTTTTCCACCTTATAGAAATTTTTCCTGACGTTTAGAAATTTTCCTGGCTTATATAAATTTTCCTGACATATAGAAATTTTCCTGGCGAATGGAAATTTTCCGGACTTAGAAAAATTTTCCTAACCTAACCTATCCTTTTCCACCTTATAGAAAATTTTCCTGACATATAGAAATTTTCCTGGCTTATATAAATTTTCCTGGCTTATATAAATTTTCCTGACGTATAGAAATATTCCTGGCGTATGGAAATTTTCTGGACTTCGAAAAATTTTCCTAACCTAACCTAACCTAACCTAACCTATCCTTTTCCACCTTATAGAAATTTTTCCTGACGTATAGAAATTTTCCTGGCTTATATAAATTTTCCTGACGTATAGAAATTTTCCTGACGTATAGAAATTTTCCTGGCGTATGGAAATTTTCCGGACTTAGAAAAATTTTCCTGACTTATACGAATTTTCCTCATCTGTTTAAATTTTCCCGACTTAAAGAAATTTTCCTGGCGTATAGAAATTTTCCTGGCGTATGGAAATTTTCCGGACTTAGAAAAATTTTCCTGACTTATACGAATTTTCCTCATCTGTATAAATTTTCCCGACGTATAGAATTTTTCCTGGCGTATGGAAATTTGCCGGACTTGGAAAAATTTTCCTGACTTATACGAATTTTCCTCAGATAAAATTCATTTATTTATTCCTATTTTTACCCCTATATCAAATAAATGGATGGACCGATTTTGATAAAACGTTCACTTTCATCTTAATCTTAATATCTTAATCTTAATACTATTATAAAGGCGAAAGTTTGTAAGGATTTATGGATGTATGGATGTATGGATGTTTGTTACTCTTTCACGTAAAAACTACTGAACCGATTACAATGAAATTTAGCACACATATAGAGGGTAACTTGGATTAACACATAGGATAGGTTTTATCCCGGAAATCCCACGGGAACGGGAACTATGCGGGTTTTCCTTTGAAAACGCGGGCGAAGCCGCGGGCGGAAATCTAGTTTAATATATATGACTTAGATTCGACAGCTTTAATTTTTTTCATTCCCACTTTTACCCCTATAGGTAGGTATAATAAATGGATGAACCGATTTTGATACACTTTATCTAAGAACCAGCGTCGGAAAATATGCTGCCTAACAAAAAACCGCATCTAATTCGGATTACCTGTTAGCGAGCTACGGTGGAACAAACAGATACACACACACAGACACACATAGCGGTCAAACACTTATCACTCATCTTTTTGCGTCGGGGCTTAAAAATATATGTAATACGACATAATTTAAAGGACATTTTATGTATAAAATTTACCTAAAAATAAGCATAATTTTAATTTGCCCCTCCCCCCCTACTACCTCAGCTTACCCCCTCACCCCCACCCCCACCACCAGAAATAACTGTAGCGTATAACAGATAACTTACGTTTTATCGTACACTGTATAATAGTGTACCATAGAATGCCTTAGCAAATGTTCGCCGTGAATACTTAAATGGTCATAACTTTTTTATTTATAAACCGATTGACATGAAACAATCACTAAATGTTAAATGAAGATTACCAAAATATATTAGTGAAAACCGCATTTAAATCGGATAAGCCGTTTCTGAGATTAGCGTGTTCAAACATACAGACAAACAGACAAACGGACAAACAGACAAACAGACAAAAAAAAATTTAACGACAGTTTTGGGTTTGGGATCGATTTAGTAATAACCCCTGCTAAATTTTTTTTACATATTTTCATTGTACAGACACCACTTTTCTAGAATTTTATTATATATGTATAATGTATAATGTATAATGTATAATGTATAATGTATAATGTATATTGATGATAAGCATTGACAAATAAAATGTTTGATTTAAGTATTTCTCAAATTTTCGCACTTGACTAAAACTAGAGCCTAATCTCATCCGAATCGGTGCAATCGTTTTGAGATAATTAATATTCAAATATACAAAAGTTTTTAGTCCGATGGATGTATGAATGTTTGTTTCTCAACCACGCTAAAATAATTAAGGCGACGATATACGTATCTTTAAATCTTGCCAAAGAAGTTTCACCTCTGACACGTTTTTTGTATTATCAAGGTATGCCACAATTACAAAAAAAAAACAAAAATATGTAAATATATTTTCCCGTATTCGCGAACAAAACCGCGGGACACAGCTAGAGGAAAGTGTTCGTAATAATCGTTCTCATAGTATATAGGCTTCCTAGCCTGACCTCTATTAACCAGGCACTATTATACATTTCAGAGCTCTTTCTATACTGGTTGCTATTAACAATTCGACATGAAGACACATATTGCTAAGATAACAATTCGACATGAAGACACATATTGCTAAGAAAAACTTATCATTGATAACAATGAAGATTGAAAAACTAACAACAATATTTATTTATGAGAATTTTCTTTCCCAGTTTATTCTTACAATGAGTAGGTAGATAATAAAAGAAAGTAAGATCTGTTAATTTTTGTGTGTATAAAATAATGTAATATGTATATATTATGTTATTCTTTTCCGCTGAAATACTCAACCATTTGCCTGGAATTTTGTGACACAAATAGACTAAAGTACGAAAAGTATCAATAAAAATTCTATTTAACTTTAAGTAGTATCAGCTATTATATTTTCTGTTCTTTAAAACCTTTTCACTTATTTCTATTTAAACAAAAATTCTAGGTTAATCTAAAACGAAAGCAATAGAAGCAAAACCATGACAAAAATACAACACAGGTAAGCAGTAAGTACAGATTACAGAAATCTATTTCCGCTCAATATAAAACTGCTGCGAGCATTTTGGACGAAAACTTCAATTTCCAACGACTTAGCAATTTTAGTTGTTTCCGTCCGTCCGTAGTTCGCAAACCATCGTATGGGCTTTAAAATTTTGTTACAATGTCGTTTAGGTAAATTGTACAGTTTTTAGTTTACTAAATTGTACATTGTATAGGAGGAGTGACTTGAAATAAACGAAGGTTGTTTCTATTTATTTTTTACATTTTGAAAAAATGGTGCAAAAATGTCTCTCATAATGTACCCAAAATCATCACAATTAAATCGCTTAAATGTGTTTAATTGTATGTCAATTATTTTAATATCGATATTATAAACAAAAAACAAATTCCTACACAAATGATATAATAAATTTATATTTAAAACTAACCCAGCAAGAAAACGCGGGGAAAGCTCGTACTCGTACTAATTTGTTATAAATTATACTAGAAAAGGTCATGAAGTAGACACACTACATAAATCTATACTAATATTATAAAGAGGAAAAGTTTGTAAGTATGTATGTATGTATGTATGTATGTATGGTTTTCACGCAAAAACTACTGGACCGATTTCAAAAATTCTTTCACCATTAGAAAGCTGCATCTTTACTGAGCAACATAGGCTATATTGCATTTTCAAAAAAATTAGAGATCCTTACCAAAAATGCAATAATGTAACCCAAGGTGTAAAAAAATCCTCAATAAAAAATCTGTCATCGCGTGCGCTGCGGAATCTATTGAAGATAGAACAAAAAAATGTTCTACGGTATTATAGAATGGATCAATATCTACAAGAAAGTCCGCGATACCATATGTCCATCTTCAGTAGTTATGTTACTACAACAACTTTTTTACGTTTTCAAAGTAAATAGAAGTGCCGACAGTAATCAAACCATGTTATCGATACACATATATTAATCCTTATCCCATTTAATGATGTTTTATTATAGACTGTTTCAATACCAGCAAAATACTTTTTAAATGAAAAGAATTGGATATTCCATTCAAAAGATATAACGAATTTTTAAAAGTGTCAATCTACAGAAAATAGTAGGTATACTGTTCGAGCAAGCCGTAGTGCGGGGGTCATGGAGGAATTCTACCAATATGCGTCTTGACGGAACACAGTGGGGTTTTGGTCGGTAGTAATAACCCACGGCCCCTCCCCCGGAGGCCGTGGGTATCTATGAAAGATTTCCCCACTAAAACAAAAAAAAAAGGCCGTAGTGCGGGACGGGGTAAAGGTGATTATCATGTGATTAAAAATTAAACCTATAGTCCGACCTATAGTAGACTTTTCACTGTAAGTTGTAACGATATCGCTATCTATGCGGATGAAACCGCAGGGCATTGCTAGTATAATTTATAAAACAAATACGTCTGTCTCTCTAGAATTAAGCCGAAGTCATAATACCGCAACACCGCCGAAACCTTACCTTTACGATATATTAGGTTATGTTAATATTCATTAATTTTATGAAGACGCCAGCTCTTTAGACTACATATTACTAGCTTTCCGCCCGCGGCTTTGCCCGCGTTTTCAAAGAAAAACTCGCATAGTTCCCGGATTTCCGGGATAAAACCTCCTATGTGTTAATCCAAGCTACCCACTATATTATGAGTGCTTAATTTCATTGTAATCGGTTCAGTAGTATTTGTGTGAAAGAGTAACAAACATACATATACTGCATCCATCTTCACATACTTTTGCATTTATAATATTAGAATAGGATAAGATGATAATCTTTATATATAAAAATGAATCGCAAAATGTGTTGGTAAGCGCATAACTCGAGAACGGCTGAACCGATTTCGATAATTCTTTTTTTATTATATTCCTTGAAGTACGAGGATGGTTCTTATGTAGAGAAAACGTAAACATGTACCACGGGCGAAGCCGGAGCGGACCTCTAGTCCATAAAATATTTGGTCGATTCAATTACTAACAAATTAACAATAATTCGATAAATTTTAATTTGAACCTTAATTTACAATTATTAGTTTCCCGCCTCTGCGCGTGTGCAAAATGTCATTTCATACGTTAATTCATGAAAATTTGTTTTGTAATAATTACTCTTTATAAACTCATAAATATCTTAAGTATATCGGTAAATTAAATGGAGATATTCAGTATATTTTTTTTTTAGAAAACACCCAGTTGAAGCCGGGACAAACAGCTAGTATGCATAGAGTACAATGGCTCCCATAAAGTCAGTGTCATGGCGAATCGATATGGTCGTGAGGATATGACGTCACACTAACATCCCCTTTTCCAATTATTCGACTAGGGGGTGGTGAATCATTCACTTCTTGTTAGAAACCTCACAATTTTGGATTTATTTTTGTGTGTTTAACATGACACGATTACTATGGATTTCAAGCTGTTTTGACTTGGGTTTTAGTTTCGTATTAACTATTTTTTCAATTTCCCTTACATATTTAAAACTCTTATTTTTACTTCTGATTTAGTTTAGCCGTAGAGTAGTAGTAAATGTTCAAATAACATAAAACATATTCAAAAATATTTAAAAATGTGAGGAACTATGTTGTATATTTTAAAAATGGCGTCCACCAAAAAGAGAAACAGACAGGTCAATAAAAACATTTGTGTGGACTAAAAATGCGTTTCCATTTTGTTTCAACCACAATAACTGACGTACATATACTGTTTTTTTTTGTTTTCATGACGTATAGTTTTGTTTTCTATCAATATAGGTATCTATTGCGGGAAATAGTTCCGCCATGTTAGATAACAATTAACAAATGATAAAAAGTTTATATTTTAAATTCATTCTATTCTTTAAAAGTACAGAAGTTTTATTTTTTAAGAATAATAATCTAGATTTCTACAAATGCCTGGAAGAGATTACTCTTTGGTGATAAGGCCGCCCTCTGTTCTAGTCTAGCTATAAGTTTTAGTTTTAAGTAATAATAGAAATATGTATACTAGCCTAGTAAAGTGTACGTAATAAATAAATAATAATATTATAATGTATAATAAGCGACAGCAAATTCTTATATTGTTAAATTTGTTTTGTTATCTACTGTGTTTTTGCTGAAATAAATAATGTTTCATTTCATTTTCATTTTTCAATACAATAGATATATTCCATAATATTAAAAGTCAGTTTCAATTTAATTATTTTGTTTTACTATAATTCAGTTCTTCAATACTAAATAATTATTGTGATTAACTTTTGCAGTAGGTAATAAAAATAATAATAATTGAAGCGAAGTCAGAGGACTGTATTACAATCTTTATTAGCAAAATTATTCAGCTTTTCTTTAAAAAGTAGAATACAATTAAAAGGCTCTACCAAATTAATATCTAAAGAAATGTAAAAAAGAATCACTCAGACGACACTTTCGCTAATTTTCTAAGACTGGGCAAGAAACGGTTTTTTATTTCATTTCTTAACAAATTTCTGGATGATTGAGTATATTTTTATAGAGCCTTTCGATTTTTAGTTCAATTTATGAACAGTAAAGTGGTAAGGGTCGATCCTTTGATAATATTATTCCAAAAATTCTTATTCATTCTTATTCTTATATTTCGCAAATATAAGTTTTAACATATTGTAGGTAACTCTAAAGTGGTTAGAGTGCCTATAATTAATGTTAAAATATAAAAAAACGCGCATACACACTCATAGATAATATAAATCACACAGTGGCTCTTACACATACTTACGAAAATAATACTAAATACCCTTACACACAAAGGCTAAAAAATACGCTCTGCATGAAGAACCTTATAAAAACTTACCCAACATCAGCTGTTCATTAATCATTATTAAAAACTGCAACTTCACAATCTGTAAGGACAACACGGCATGTGACATACCAACCCGCACTTGACCATCGTCAGATTATGTTCTAAATCCTGTAGTTAGCATGTATGCACAAATATGAACTGATGATTCAGTTTATAATGTACTGATAAATGTGTATTATCTTGTTATCTATAGACTTGTTCAATATAAGTGCTACTCATGTTAATTTCAAATTAATTGTAATCAATATTATCTATACTCATGGTAAGTAATACATGACATAGGTACTTAATTTCAGAGGTAGCGCCTCTTTGTAAGGAAAATAGGCAATCGTCCAACTAAAATTAAAAATGAGAAAGATTAAAATATATAAATGAAATGTTTGATTGTTGTTTGTTTGTAATGATTGTGTGTAACATATTTCAATTAAATTACACTGATGGTTCTTTTTTATGCTTAACCAGAGTCCAAACGAAGTCGGGTAGAGCGATGTGTTAAAGATTAAAACTTTACTAGTATATAAATATATACACATACGTCATACACTCTATATATTTGTTCTATCCCATGTACATAAACTTACTTTAAATTGGTTTAAAAGATAGAGCAACAAATAGCTTAAGGTTTTTGTTGCTCTATGTTATCAATTCAAATATACCGTAATTCACATATTATACTCATAAATATAAAATAATTCACACATAAAATAAAACTAAGAACACATACACATTTATTACATTAAGGGCCGATTTTTCAATGCTTGGATAAAACTTATCCGTCCAATAAAGTATTACACGATAATATTAAAATGTCACGTAAACTGTCAAATACGGGCAAGAATACGTTTTTAAAATGGTAGTTTTACACATTATTCGACGAATAAATTTTATCCAAGGATTGAAAAATCAGCCCTTATTACATTGATTTATTCATAATAATAGCACACACACATAAAAAAGCCTTAACTCAAACAAAACACAGTTAAAAGAAATTATATTATATACAGGGTGTTTGGGTGCTGAAAACGGATGCAATTCAGGATATCTCAGCTATTTAGCCACGGGACTGACTTTCAACGACATCCTAACGATTCTTGGGTTCAAGTTTATTGAATTATATAATATGGTTTAGTGATTTATATTATTTTAGACTTGTGTGATGTTTGATTAGTATATGAATTTGTGAAATTTATGAAAAACAAATAAAGACAACACGAAGAAAGAACCGCTATGAATTGAGAAAAATAAGATTTATTTTTAATTGCAATGATAACTCAAAGTAGAGACATAATAAAAATTATTTACAGTACCACAAATACTATTCGAATCGAAGAATTATAATTAAGTAGACAACATAGAGTTATAAAAATTTTAAAGTCTTTCTCACGTCTCTATTTTATCTTCCCTCTATTCAAAATTTCATAATTTTTTTTAAATTAATATCTACAAAATTGTAATATACTTAACAAACAATAATTAACAATGTTGATCTAAATATTGCTTTCAACAAATTGCCGAAAGTTTTAGCCTATTCTACTCATTAGTATTTATCCAAGTTTGTGGAAGATTGAGATTGTTGGTCTTTCCAGTTTACTTCAGAAGCTCTATTTATCTTAATTTGACATACATATAGATTACAATATCGATATATTATATATTTGATATAATATATCGATATTGTATATATTATATATTTGAAGTCAGATTAAAATTGAAGCAGTTAGATCCTAACAAAAGCATGGGCCCAGATGGCATTCCTGCAAAACTATTTAAAACTTGTGCAGGGGAACTCTGTAAACCTCTCCAAATAATATACAACATGTCGTTAAGAACTGGAATTTTCCCTAATGAATGGAAAAAAGCGCATGTGGTTCCTATACATAAGTCGGGTGATCGCTCTGACTGTACAAATTACCGACCTATCAGTCTTTTATCGACAACAGCTAAGGTATTTGAATCACTTGTCTACGACCAAATCTATAGCCATATAAAATCTCTTATTTCCGATAATCAACACGGATTTGTCAGGGGGAGATCCACCATCAGTAATCTCCTTATATTCAAAAACTTTATATGCTCCTCATTTGCTAAACGCGGTCAAGTCGACTGCATCTATACCGACTTTAAAAAGGCATTTGATAAGGTCCATCACGAGGTTCTTTGCAACAAAATATCTTCATTTGGCATACATGGAAACCTTTTTCGCTGGATAAAGTCGTACTTAACGAAACGAAGTCAGATAGTTGTGATTGGTGGTCATAAATCCTCACCTTTTATTGCCTATTCTGGAGTACCGCAAGGTTCTCATTTAGGTCCCTTATTTTTCATAATGTTTATTAACGACCTTGCTCAAACCCTCAAATGTCCTTGCTTACTTTATGCAGATGACCTAAAGATTTTTAACACTATTCTATCTAAAAATGACAGTCATAAACTACAAATGGACCTCAATACTTTACTGGAATGGTGCAAGAACAATAGAATGTTTCTCAACCTTGATAAATGTTTTAGTATATCTTTCACCAATAAAAGTAAAAATATTATCAATTTTCAATACAAATTAAATGACCATGTTTTAGAAAATAAATGCGTTGCTAAAGATTTAGGTATACTTTTTGACCAAAAACTTTCATTCCGTGACCACTATGACCAGATGATTGGAAAAGCGCTCCGTATATTGGGTTTTATTTCTAGATTTTCAAAGGAATTCCTCAGACCATCTACATTTCTTTACCTTTATAATACTCTGGTACGCACGAATCTGGAATATGGGTCAATCATTTGGTCACCTTACTACCAGATTCATAATGACCGTATCGAGAGAGTACAGAAAAAAGCACTTCGATTGGTAAACTACAGATTCAACGCAGGAGACAAAATATCCTATGAAGATAAATTGGAGATGTTTAATGTCACGAAACTTTCAACGCGCCGACAGTACCAGGATCTTTTATTTCTTCATCATATCATACACTTTCATATTGACTGTCCAACTCTGCTCTCACTTCTTAATTTTAACATAAAACCTAATCCCAGACACCCTTCTCTCTTCTGCATAAATGTTTTAAAAAATAATACTTCTTTCTATAATCCCATGGTCCGTATGTGTCGCTTGTATAATGATTTGACTTCGCGTAAGCCAAACACAGAACTTGACGTATTTGATCCAAAACTGGGTAAATTTAAAAATCAGGTCAAAACCGTGCTCAAGTCTAATCTACAAGTTCTATGATATTTTAATCTTTAACTTCCATAGTTCTGAGATACTTTAATGTTTATTGGACATAATTCATTATTATACTGTGATGTAATGTAATGAATTGTATTTTATGTGATTGAATGTAATGTAGGTATTTATTGATTTTACTGTATTTTATGTGATTTAATGTATTGTAGCTATATTGATATATTTATCTGTACTATAATTTAGATCCAATTTACTTTTTGACATGTATTTAAAAACAAAAAAATTACTTGATCTATGAATTGTTTGAATGAATTGTTGATAATTTAATCTTTGACTGCCATAGTTTCTAAGATACTTTACTAATTGTTAGACATAATTTATTGTTATACTGTGATGGAATGTAACGAATTGTATTTTATGTGATTGAATGTTATGTAGGTATTTATTGATTTAACTATATTTTAAGTGATTTAGTGTACTGTACTTAGCTATATTGATGTGATATTTATCTGTAGGTACTATGATTAATTAGATTCAACTTATTTTATGACATGTATTTTTGGAAATTATTTTACTTGATCTATGAATTGTGCTAATTAATGTAATTTTTAATAATTTTTTTTTTCCCTCAACTATGCTGTGTGCATACAATTAATTGGTTGGCATTTCACCGCAACATGTAATTAAATTTGTGTTTATCGAGGCAAAATTGTCAGCTGTGGTGTGCACCTTATTAAATAAATAAATAAATAAACAATATCCAGATTAATTATTTCTATGTTTAGGCTACTGTGTAACCAGGTAAATTTGTTATGATCGATATCACAGGCTTAAACAAGTTCTTTTAATACATAATGTATTTTAAATACCTATGTTGGAAATATTAGTTTAAAAGCTGACTTTTATCATTTTCTAAATAACAATAACCTAATTTTTAGGCTATACTTCATGATCATGGAAACTCCTACTTCGCTACTATTCTTTTTGCCTGATTTTTCACTTAATTAGATCGCGTGAGAATAAAAAATGTATAATTATTATCTTAGATAAGAGAGAAAGTGGTTCAGGTTGGATTTCATGTGACCGTTTTATTCGTAACATTTAAATGCTGAATCCATGTAATGGATGCCCCAGGACGAAAAGGAAGGCAATAATACCTAGGAGAGGGGAGTGACAGTGAAATGTCAATACGATGACCTTCAAGTCTGCGCATGTGGCAATCTCGTGTCCTTTAAGGATGTATTCAATAACATAATGGATGTTTATATCGGATGAAGAATCTGCTAACGGAGCAATTAGGATTACATTATCGATCGAGCAGAACAGCTGAGCGAGGACTCTGCCGGGCTGTTTCGACGCAATGCAGATCACGTGTGTCGATCAACCTTAAGGCTCTTCTGAGTCCGCCCTAAAGTGCCGTCCCTGTCTGGCGCGCAGGGAAAGCAAGGCGCGAGGCGAGAGAGAAAGCGCGAGGGTTGGTTCTGTCGCCGGCGCGTCTGCGTCGCGCGCACGGGGCACCGCGTATCGATGTTTGCGCGCGCAAGCGGCTAGCTGCCTTGGCTTCCAGAGTCATTCTGTGCGGAGTTCTCGTCCAGAGCGGTCGCAGCGCGCTTTCTCCTGGGCGATCCGTCGGCATTCGGGCCGGCGCCGCCGTCGGCGATGGACCACGACGAGGATAGGTCCTTGTCTCTGGGAACGGAGGTCTCGGCCTCCGTGCCCCCCCC
>CAJQZN010027992.1:0-13593 GCA_907164685.1 Colias eurytheme | reverse complement strand
ATTAAATAAACAAAAATAATAATTAATAAATATTTATTAAAAAAAAAATATGAGGCGTGCACTTTTGGATTTTCCAAATTATTTAACTTTATTGAGAAAATACATAAAATTTTCATTATAAGCTTAAATAGTTATACCATTTATTTATTTACAGGTCTATTTATTTGTTTAAAGGTCCATCAACAATTGTTCCATACAATTACAATAAGTGTAATTATTTATATTCACAACAATTAAAGGTCTAATAGTCATAATTAACCTGCTAAGAAAATCAAAATAAATAAATTGATGTAGAGAACTGAAAAATAATAGAAACAAATAAAATAATTATTTAAAATATTTATTTTAGAACACAACATAAATTTCTTTACAAATATGTGCACAATATAAATTAAACCTAGGTTTGGTTTTTCTGATTTGGTCTATAAATCACGTAGTGATCATATAAATCCAGAATATGTCAGTATTATTTAATAATAATTTGAATTGTCTGTAATTGGGGTCACTACGATGATTTAAGGTAGGTATAAATATAACTAAAATTTTACGATGTTAGTAGATATTATGTACCTATCCATGCATTTTAACGCCTCATTGTTGAGAATAAATCTACATTCTACCTAATGCTAAAACTTAGCAATATCTTATTTACAATACTAATAATTTTTACATTATTCGAGTCAAAAAAGAAATTCAAAGATATGTTAGGTACAATATTCTTAATTTAAAAAAAAATCGGACAATTGCAGCTCTACATTTTAAACCCTTATAAATGATACGTACTTTTTAATATATAAACATCATTTCATCTATTTATGAAAATGTGGTCCTCGGAGATTATCATTTAAAAAAACATGCAATCACAGAAAATAAAAAATAAAAATAATTTAGGGAATTTGCCGAAGCATCTCCGCTGGCGCAGGACTGACTCCTGGTTCTTCCATATTATCAGCTATACTGAGAACGTCAGTCAGAGGTTGGATCTTTGCTTTTTTATGCTTCTTGATTCGCTTCATTTGTTCTATTTGCCGATCTAACATCCTTCTGTGAAAAAAAATAAAATTAGATGCGAATTCATTATTTTACAACTTTGTTACTCATTTATGTGCGATTTTTCTTTTGTTTTTGAATGACTCTTTCTTTCCCATAGTTACTTATCTACTAATATATTAATAATTCAATAAATGTTATAGTGAGGTTTTAGAAAAAAAAAATACAAATAGGAATAACATTCAATTAGCCTTCGATCTTATAATTTGCATCAGTCTCAGTGTGTTTCTAAATAAAATGCAAATACTTAATTGAGGCGAATTTCTGGAACTTGTAACCAAACCGACTAATTTAATCATTACCATTGGCGAAATACTATACGTTACGTATATAACTTGCAAGGATTGATTAGCCTAATTCCAACTCTCGAGTTGCGACATATTTGTGTATTAACCTCCACTATATACGGTAAAAGTGATTTGAAATCAAATATGTTTATAAGAAAATACGAATGTTAACCGTAATGTTACCTTATGAGTTTATATATAATTTAGATCGAGTTAAATTGTATTTCACAAAAAAGCACTCGTATTAGCATAGTCTTGGGTGCTTTTTAGTCAGCTTTTTTAGCATTTAGCACCGCGCTCGGATAAATATTATGCGCAAGAGGTTTTTCAATCCATACGTAATATACAAACAAATTTATAAAAAACTCAAACATGTTCATATTTTCCAAGGGCCTACTCTGAATTTCTTAAAGCTCCAAGAGATACACAATTTAATAGGCAGTTTTACGTTACTGGTTATTGTTTATTATTCATTTCGTATATTCAGACCATATTCAAACCCTACACTTTTTTCATACTGCGCTTTCCTAATTTTCATCCGAGATACTAAAATGAGGACTGTAGATGTTCTTTTAGGAAATCTCTTTCATCCTCCTATTATTTAATTAAAACTCTTGAAAATTAATCAATAAGTTTTTATCATGTTCGCAGTTTTTTTTATTTTTATAATTATACATAGTTAATATACCTATGTTTGTAAATTGTAACTTGCAGAATATAGCTCTCAGAAACTTTTGATAATATTTATGTTGACAACAATTTATGTTGGCAGGCTAGAATAGGCTACATTTTGTCTCTATATTGCAATTGTTATGTGTGTTTTGTACGTTCGGTAGGTATCGGGTACGTTTCTACGAAAAGCGTAATCTCCACATCAAAATATAGCTATACTATAGGTATGTATTAATAATTAGGTATATTTATATTATTGGCTACTTTACGTTTTATCACTATTCGTCGAAGAAAGACAATACCCTAAAAGACTTATGATAAGATTGGTATATGCTTACTTTTGCCTGCAATCGATTAAGACTCCCAAAACAAATACAATAACGATAGCTATTACTATGACTATCGTTACACCCAATATAGTAGCCAAGGTTAACGTTGGCACATCTTCCGCGATTATTGAGATGCTTGGGTCTGCTGTCGACTCAGATAATTCTGAAATAAAAATAATTTTATTTATCTACTTGCTTTTTGTAAAATAATATTTTAAATTCAATGATATGCTATTATGTCGAAACAACAGAGTTCGCGTAATGGGTTTACCCCAATGATGTATTAAAAGGAACTTAACTATCAAAATACGGATGAACATGTCATAGACCTCTGTCGAACTCATTTAGATTTATTTAAGTCTGGAGAGTAGGTAGTAGTGAAAAATATTATTTTAACATAATCTCAGCATCAATTGTTCAAACAATTTATAAAGTACTGAATTATAATAAATATCTATCTGATACTGTAAATAAAGTAACAAACAAATCCGCGTATAAATTGTATCGGTGGTTGGAACTTGGAACTTAATAATTATATTTTTAATCTTACCTACGCCCCATTTATCAGCGTTTGATTCTTCCATGACTCTCTTTTTGCTTTTTACTGTGTCTTAAATGTATGTCCTTTGAAATCCTGAAAAAGGAAACATTTTTATGAATGGCGTTAAATAAAACATGTATTTAAAAATTTCTATTATTCCTTAGTTTTTGTTTGTTTGCTTGTAAAAGATGATAATTATCATGTGTCACACAAGTGATACAACATTATAACAACGTCATAATATTAAGCCACAGCATAACCACAACGTAAACTGATTTATATTATTTTTTAAACGAATTTCTTACTTATTTTATTTTGCTCCTAGCTCCTATACTATGTATAACGATTTCAGAGTTTCCCCCTTGATAACATTATGTTATACTTCAATGTCAATCCATTGGTACACATTTCATTCCTGTCGATTCTGCGTTTTTGGTTCATATATTTTTGGACATGTCCTTTTACAAAAATTTTAAAATATATTTTGTCCCGAGCCATTTTCTTCTTAAATGACTCGGAAAAGAGATGAAGCCAAAAAACTGCTTTACTGCGCCATGTTTCCAATATTCACCCATATTAATTAATACTACCGAAATAATATCCAGATTACCCCTATTTTGTATCAAATGACTGGATTATTAAAAATCTATATTTTGCCGACCAATTCATTGATTATTTAATAACACTTGATTCCACAGAGAAATTGCCGCAATTATATAATGCGGAAGAGGAAGAATATCTAAAATAAATGCAAACCAATCTTCTAGATTATCTCCTCATCTTATCATTGCACCGACCGCGACGCATTAGCGTAATAATTTTATGTTATCTATGTCATTATCTGAGTTTGTACAAGAGCATTTTACAAATTACTTTAAATAAGTATTATTTAAATAAAAAAGAAAACAATTCCATAAAATCAGATACGATAACATGACGAAGTCCATTAAGATTTTTTAGATAAAATACTTTGATTTATTTTATATTTTTATCGCTACTTCAACAGACTACGCCTGTCGGTAGACGGTAGCAGTAGCGGCAATAATATATCAGGTTAATGATTTTTTTAGATAGTAATAGAGAGAATCAACTTTATTTTTAATTAATTTACCCCAAACCCAAACTTCCTATTCTCTTTCTATACATTTTTATTTTTATGTTAAAAGTTATTCAGAATAAAGTGGCTCGCAAGTCGCAGCCTCGCAATACTAGGTAACTAGTTATTTTTACAACGCTGTACTTAGGACCGGAATTAGATCAAATATATTATGGATCATACGTTATTTAGAATGCGAGTTCATATGTATGGTAATGGTATAAAAATATCATTTTAAGTCTCTTGAAATTCCTGGATTCCATATTTCTTGCGATTAGAGCTAATGAAGACTAAGTATGACTATGATTTCTTGTGGTGTTGTACGTGTCGTGTGACGTGTCGTACTTTTCCAATATTCGCAAATCCTTCTTCGAATAATTTCTCAGAAGCAATAAAATAAAAGATTGATAATCATATCCTTACTTTACAGTCAGGCATCTACCTACAGTAATATTAATAACAATACGTGCAAATATGCGTATTCCATACCTATTAATACACAATCTTTATCTACGAAATATTCTATTTTTATTAGAATTGTATAGTCAAGAAGGATATTATAATGATTAATGACCAATAGTACAATAAATAGTTTTTTCACTAATTAGTGAAAGTCGATTAAAAATAATGTTTAGATAATGTCTAGGGCTTGACCAGGGAAGTACCGACCTCTTATAGATTATTATAGATAAATCGTCATTAAAAGGGATTAAGGAAATTGATAACTCAGAAATACTTAAATAATATTCAAGTTCTACCTTCAAATCTTTATCAAATTATAGTGACTGCCTTGTGACTGCATTATTTCTTTAGTTATTTAGTTCTCTGTAATCTGTTAATGTATGTCTGTGGTTCACCTACACACACGTGGGTTCTGAATGGACTATCTATATTAAACTAAAAAATAAAATTAGGAAATGAGATTGGTCAAATAGTACAGCCCATATAAGGCCCTTAAAGATCAGTAGATTTATGATGCTACAACAATAAGAGATTAGGAGCGGAGCATCCATGAAGTGTTGCAAAATAGGGAAACAATTTTTATTTAAAGAGCAGACGAATTAGCGTGGAACAGCTAGAGTGACTTCACTAATCCTAATTATTTTAAAAAGCTTTTAAATCAAAACATTAAACTCCAACCGTATCAATAAATCTCCTTATCTTAATTCTTTAAAACTGTATTATACATATTAGGATTATACCAATAACATATTAAACCCGCTTATGCGATATATAATAACAGTAATAATTAATGCAGCTATAGATATTTCAATTTAAACGTAACATAAACTCTATTTAATTATATTGGTACCTATACCTGCTACATTAGTAATACCGATGTGCTTTGAGATGTGTTATACACACGTTTTATTATGAACTAGCTGCTCATCCTTCCTTCGCCCGGGTAGTCATTTATTTTGTCAATTTTTTTTTTAATTATTATCTATCCTAATTCAACGCATAACCATTTTTCGTCAGCTCGTATTACAGGCTCTATTCTTTCGTATCGGCTTATGATCATCCACAATTCCCATATTCTTTCTTATAAGAAAATTTAAGTCATTCCATGAATGTGCAATATGCGATGGAAAAATAATGACATTTAATTGCCATTCTTATCCAGTTTATTCAGCTCAATGTGTATTCCGCCAACACATGCGCCTCTGCCGTGTTGTAGAATCGAACTAACGAAAACTCGTAGTTTGTTTTTTGTCCACCTTTATCGACAAAAACAAAACAAGGTTTTCTTCTTGCACAGTGTGCTAATCGTGTTTGCTGTTCCATTGTATTTTAAAGTAGTAAAGAAATTATAAATCCCCTTTGAGACCTCCAATTCTCTTAAGTGATAATATCTATCACCTTTTGTATCTTGGTAACCTTTGTTCAAGGTAGATGTCTACTTCACAAGGTACTTTACAGGTAACTCATATAAATAACTCAGTACTGAATACATTTAATAATGATGTTAGGATATGTAGGTACAAGATCAATAAATTAAGTATAATGATTATCTTGTGATTAAAAAAAGAAAAAGTAGGCCAAACTAAAAATATGTAATTGGCACAAGGGAAACTATCAAATGTAGGTATCCTTCTTGTGCTACCATAAATATCTTTATAATTATCTATATGATATGTACAATGTACACATATTCAATGTCTCAAGAATGCGGGAAAATCGATTCGGCACAAGTCTCAGGTACAATATTGAACTACCTTACTGCTAAATTTCCTCGAACTTACGTGTAGAGACGCTTGTTTTTCCACTCTAGATATGAATTCTTTTCGTAAACAAGTATTGCTGGCACTTATTTTAACACAATTATCACACCAAACAGGTAACGTTGTATCCTAGATTTTTGAACCAAACTGCCACATATTTGCGCCGTTCGTAGGCGCATGCGCAGCGCTCCAAGGCGCGTCTCTCACTGTTAGGTTGTATCCGACAAGATCACAGCATTACGAAACGAAGCCTTTCGTTTATTTAGTTGAATCAAATGTGAAATCAATTACAGTTGCTGCGTTTATAGAATAAGTTAATGTTTTAATTGATGTCAAGTATAATTGATGAACAAACAATGTAACTGTAAACTGACTGCGCATTAACAAGGCTAAAGCCCCATGAGTCATGTAGAAAAGTACAATGTTTAGATATCTATGAACCGCCCCTCTCTGCTAATCGTCACAGAGATAACACGTCAATCTATTGTTTGTGTGTACATTGTACAATATAGACACATTATTTGTAATAAGAAGGGTGGTTATTAATGCTCTAAGAGTTAGCTAGGTAATATAATGGGCAAATTTTTTTTACATTTTTTTAAGATCCGTTATATCTTTGAGAAGAATATTCAAAATGTCAACCATACGGTCTACCACTTAGTTTACCGTATCACAACTGTAAACGTGTCTTGTTATTTAAAAATCATATCTTTATTAGCTAATAATAAGATATAAATAATTTAATGTCTTGACAACTACAATAATTCAATAACTTTTATATCGACAATAAATAGCGTGAAGAATCCAAATCGCAGTCTATGTGGTGAATTAATCGTAATGATCAACTATATAAATACAATTTTATAAAATTTGGAGAGAAACCAAAAACCGCAATTAACCTACGTGAATGCATAATACATCAAAAACCATTATTTTATAAGCCATTATCTTCAGTTATCTAGGAGAACGAGTTTAATTGACTTGTGTTTGCATAGCCGAAGTGTTGGCAGGCTTCGTCGGTATGGCGTTCCACTTTCACGGCAGCGGATGTCGAGACTGGTGACGAAAACAAGCAAACATGATTGCAAAACATTTTTATAATTATCTTTTTATAGCATATTTAGAAATAATACGATTTAGATTCTCTTTGCATTTCGATAAGTGAGTTATATAATTAATTGCTATAGATATAAATAAAAAAATAAAAGGTAATCAATACGCGTAGAGGTATGCATTTCTTTAGCGATCACGTTCTACCCTGAGGATAATATACATGTTTATAAATCCCTAATATATAAGTATATCATATGTTTATAGGAAATTCAATTAATAAGTACATATTATGTTTTTGGGAAGAGTTACAGAATTAATGACATGACCAAATTGTCAAAACCGATAAACACGTTTGTCGAATCTTTTAATTTCGTGGCTACATTAGCTATTCATAATGGAAATTTTTTCGAACGATAGAAATTTCCGAATGGACTTGGATTCTATATCTAGCTAAAAGTATAACGTACGAACCCATTGTAAACGGTCATTAAACAAGATTGAAATAATCGCTTTGTACGGAGTTTACCATCTCTAGACTCTACCTATGTACATACTTAGTAAGTTAGTATGTACTACGTACTTACTAGTATAAGATAATGAATAACCTGTACCTTCCGAGAACAAATGTTTAATGTACAGACTAACAACTCATAACGTATTAACTACACATTAAGATAATATAAAGCCTGTTTTGTGTAGTTTATATTTTTCTGTTCTGTTTGAATGATTAAAAAAAAATTAAAGAAAACTTATTTATTTAATAGAAACTCCTAGACCATAGTCACAGAATATACAAATAAGATAAATGTTTAAGATCCTTGTCCATAAAACTATAGATGTTATATTGTCAGTGAAGGAAAACTTTGATTTTTCCATATTGATTATAGATAGTAATTGCGTTTTTTGATATGAGACACATATACACGAATAAAGTAGGTAAGTAATCATCTTTATATCCAATCATTCCCTGTACTTGTTCTTCAAGCCCAAATGCCTTTTTAACACGTTATAATGTACCTAGCTTATTATGTTGTAAACTGCAGCTCACAAGGTGTCAAGCGGTTCGTGCCAGGTACCGACCGGACGCTTTATCACATTGATACCTCAAGTAGACATTCCGTCTAGAATGTCCGTTTTCTTCGAACCGGAAATTATAACGCTAAAAATCTTGATGAGTTCGTATGGTAAGATTCCACTGGATTTTAAACAAGCAATCGTTTACAAAATTGTACATAATAATTTAATTTAATGAAATAACTAAGGAAACAGTTAAATAATTTTTAAATTTAATGGATAAAGTCTGAAATAAAATACAGAGTTAGATATAATTACACAATTTTATTTAATAAGTATAGACACTTACAATTTTACATTCAGTTTACAACGAATAATACCTAATATGTAGTTTACAAGGCAACTTTACTTTCACTAATTTACTTTCGTCCATAATATTATAATATGTAATACATTACCAACATATAATAATGTATTACGTATTTATATAATATCTATACAATATAATACAATATTTTAACTGTGTATGTACTATTATAATTTAAATTTCATGTATTAATAGAATTTCATAATTTCAACGCTGTAATTTCAATGTAGAGCGGTAAAAATAAAAGTATATTATAAAAGGTACAGACAACTAAATGCAATGGAATGAAGTATTAATAATTAAGGAATAGCAATCATCGAATTCCTTTATAGTACTTATATGATATATATGCGTCCACTCCGTGTACTATCCCGACCACCACACCAATATACTGTAAAGAAAAAATATACTATTTATCTAAATTATACGACTAGAGAGGTCTGTGTTAAAAACTAATAACTTTATGATATCTATATGTACATAAAAATGAAACCTGTTTTCCTTAGTCACGGCATCACGCGTGAACGGGTGGACCGATTTCGATAATTCTTTTTTTATTATATTCCTTGAAGTGCGAGGATGGTTCTTATGTAGAGAAAACGTAAATATTGTACCACGGGCGAAGCCGGGGAGGACCGCTATAGTAAATTATAAAAACTTTGCGTTCAGAAATTAATTTATATTTGTTCCCATTTCATATTGATACAAACATAATTATTTTTTGACATTTATTTAGCTCACAAAAATAAAATTTCCTTTGATCATTATTTTTACTAATCACAATGACTTAATTGGTTTTAGACTACAAAGCGACATTTCTTGGAAAAACTATTATGATAAAAATAAATCGGATGCTTCAGGTAGCGATAAGAAGGTGCGTATTATTTATTGTATGCCTAAAAATATTAAAGATTTGGAATTAAATGCTTAGTTTTATGCTTCATTGGTTTGGTTTGAAGATGAAGGACTCTTGTCCCAGCCAACCCTGGGTTTAACCGTGAAAAAATCTCTATGTAGGTAGGTGTAGCTGTTTTTTATCGATCCAGCAGTTCTAACCTATCTATACTAAAAATATTTATTTTTTATGATATTATTATAAATATTTTCACTTTGCCCATTTCCTTTGCCTACTTAGCAGGGTCAGCAGAAATATGTTTTTCTTTCATTCCCTCTATCAACAGTATCTTCATGCAATCGATAGATTAAGAAAAATGCGATTTTTCAAGTACTTACATACACGGCAGTCATGGCTGGGTATGCAGCATACATATTGACAAGCGCATACCGAGGGTATAGATATAAGTTAACAGCCACGCCCATGTAAGAGGATGCCGACAAGTACATGAAACATGCCACCGCGTTGAATACACATTCCTGAAAAATAAGAACGTATACATACAATGTTAAATATAGTATACTGATTTAGATGAAAATATCTGTTAATGATTGTAAAATTATAATGGTAAATGGATAGATGCCAGGGAGGAGCATTGCAGCAAGGAGGACCGTCGTACAAGAAGTAATTGTGCCCCATGCGGGCGTTTTATAAATAATATACTTAAAGTTATGAAGCACGTATTATTATATAACGTATATTATTAATTAATATTTAACTGTTCTAATTTGTCATTACTTTAATTAGTTACTATTTTTATTCTGAACATTCTGTTACAGTCACTAGTTATAATATCTACATATTTTTTCAATTTAAAATTAGAATAATTTTAATTTAGCTTCTTTGTAATAGTAATTTTCACAAGAAATTGCTACAAGCTACCTTATATTGTAAAAAAATAAACCTACCGCACTACAATGACCTTGTTCTTTTATTTCGTTATCAGTTTTTCATTACTCACTCGATTTTTACAAGAATGCACCTAAGTCATTTCAATTTCAATTGAAAACCTTAAATATTATTTATAATAATAAGTATTCCTAGTATAATTTATATGTTTTTTTTTATTAAAAAAAGCATGTTAAATTTGCATGGTTTCTTAGGAACTTTATCAAACTTGTCTAAAAAATATACTTTCCCTAAGTAGCGTGCACTGTCATTCGTTATAGGTACCTACTTGTACATATAATAGTAAATATTAATTATCGTTTTATCCACAATTAATGCGGAAAAGGAACTTGGAATTTTTTACATCGCCTCTTTGATGTTTAAAGTGCTCTATAATGAATTTGATAGAGCTAGTTTTTTTATTTACTCTCATCATATTTTCTTAAACTTGCGATATTTCCTTCTGCAGGTATATAAATATTCTATGCGTTGATTTTGTGGTCCTATGATCGAAAATAGTTTACATTAAGTACATCCCTTCGCTATATAAAATATTAATTAAGGTATAAAAATTCCCTTAGAACAGGCAACTGCCTCGTTTTTAAAATAACTTGATTCCATATGTTACCGTTTTATCATTAATCTTAATACAGGTACGTAGCATCCGTAATTAGCAAACAATTTCAACAATACCGGCTTACGCTATTAAGGTTATTACTTATTATGCACTTCATTTCCTTAGATTGCATCGATGAAATCGCGTTAAAGAAGCAATCACTTTTTAACATTACGCAAATCAATCTATCAGAAACTACAAAGTGCCTACCTACATATAAATAGAATTTTAAGTGTTGAGCTGTAAGTATATACTTTACTCAATTGGATTGTATAATACAACTATGAATTGAATGAAAAGTATTATGATTACAAAATCTATGTCTCTTGTTCTTGATTACTAAGTAGCTATTACATGTCTATGCAATTCAAGATTTAGGTAGTATAATGCTGTCTTAATAGCCTTTTTAAGAACAAAAAACTTGTAACTTTCAATAGTTTTTATTAAGCAATTGTTTTATTTTTTTATTCTGTCTTATATTATATCTACCTATATACCTAGGAATAATGATTTACCGCCACTAAATAAATTATATTTATATACCTATAATCGGTATTTTTCCCCACACATAAACTTTCTAACACGTGGTACGTTCCAGTGACCTACCATAACTATAGTAGAGCCATTTTAATAGGCAACATTTGACAGTTCAACAAAATTCAACAACGTAACCTAGTAACGACAACATAGAATAACATGATATTTCGTTTTGTTAGAACTGCACATTTGCTTAACTTTTTTCAATTACGACCACATATTTATAATAATAATGACCGATACAAGTAATTTTAATATTTCATTTTACTAATAAACCATTCTAAACATAATAAACAATTTCTGAATTGAAGAACTGACGTCGCTACAATTTTGTGTCAATAAACCTTTTTTCTTTTTAAATACCAGAGACGTTACTCTAAAAATCGAAATCTGACATCTAGAATCGAATGCATTGATTACTTCTGAATAAAAATCATCATAAATTAATAAATTCGATTGACAAATGTTTCAAATCCGTATCGATTAATTCACTTTACTCGATGTTTTTAAGCAGGTTACCTCTCTTCGAAGATAAAATTGATAGACGTCAAATGTTGCCTATTAAATTGGCTCCACTATATGTCTATTTTTGTAGAGTTTATTTCTGTCGTTTCAATCAATTAGGACACCTTTTTATAACGGGAATCATGTAGCCGATGTTAGCCTGATGCCTCTCTTTATTAAAATTCATAAAAAATTGCTACGAAATAAAAATAGGCGATTGAAAATCAATCATTTTAAAAACATGAATACTCACAAAAATGGATTGTCGTATCAAATGTTGGGAGTTGGATGACAGAACATAACAAGCGATTAGTATCGATGTGGTGAGGAGGCACGCTGATGCTGTCGTAAGGAACCCGTGGAAAGCTGATCCCATGCTGCTGGCTTCGGACATACCGTACTTTACAAGGAGACTCTGACAGAGCGAGCCGAGCAACTGTTAAAATGAAACATAAAAACTAACGTAAATTATTAACAAATTCAAATAACAGAAATCTATATAATCGAATATAAATTTGAACTTTATAATTTAACATATTTCTTATCTGTACAATAATTCTTAAGTGGTTTTAAAAGAACCTTATTAGGAGTGATACATTACTCCATAATTTTTTCAATGAATTTTCGGTATGAAAATTACACAGAAATCGGGAGAACATGAGACAATTATACATATATCATATATGAACAATAGATATAAGCGACGTATGTGAACAATAGCTACACAGTTTTCAAAATATAAACAATTCTGATAGAGTCTTATTTACACTTCTTTCTCTCCTTTCGACTAATAACGCTTTAGAACACAAAAACACAATTTTGCTAATATAAAACTAAAAACACCAATCATAGATTAACAATCCGATTTTAAAAGCGACAAATTATCTCAATTAGACTATTGTACTATAAAATAATTTGTATTTCCTACGTATTATATGTAGTAAATATTGTAGGTACTATCTCAAACAAAGTAACAAAAACGTAGATTTCCCCACTTAAAAAAAAGGTATAATATTTATAAGTTATGAATGCTTTAATAAATTTTATTAAAAATACTTTTACTTACAGCTTCTGCCAATTTAATTAAACCATGTTGCGTTGTCATATAGCCAAGATTGAGGCACTCGCAACATCGACAACAGCAGCACTTAATTCCTCTACCGCCCGCACTGTTAGGCGCTACACGTACTATAGTTGGACCTCGGGTCATTTTTAACACAATTAAATATTATTCATCTGATTTCACGACCAACGATCCAGGGATTCGACGCAAACTAATTGAACCAGACAGGAAATTCAGGACAGTTGAAACATTTCACCATTTACACTCGAGCCTTAGTCAGAAAAATATTTATAGACGTTTTTAGCACGCCAATATAATAAAAGTTCAATGAACTAGTTCCCTTACCCAAATATTTATACAATAGCGTTCTGTTTACGCTGATTATAAAATAATTATATAGTAGGGAATATTAAAAAAAATACAACACTTCACACGTCTCGACAATCTCTACATTTGATT
>CAJQZN010027991.1:0-24671 GCA_907164685.1 Colias eurytheme | reverse complement strand
TTTTGTAGAGCAGAGGCTTTTACATTTCCCCACAGACTGGACTATACGGTCAGAGCGTTTTTGTGTGTTTTATTTCCGCCTCTGACCTAGTGTGTACTACATTGCTGGTGGTACATAACACTTAATATGTGTGTGTATGTATTATCTTACAAGTGCAATTTTAAGTTTGAAAAATCAGATGTTTTGCGCGAAGTGACAGTAGTACCCACCTCAACGCTTCGCTTATGAGGCGTGCAATTTACTTAACATAAAAATTAGAATAAAAAAACAAGGAATGTTGTGGTAAAAGTCTTTTTGAATTATTCCTGCCATTGAATGTACCATCGCGAATAAGTGTATTTGAATTTGAGCAACAGTTGATTAATAAATTTTATTGGAAACTTTAATGTTGTCGCTCTTTGGTGATCTTTTCAAGATTATGAAGATCAACTCTGCCTCCTCCTTCTTGGTAAACACGCGAGCATAGAATCGAAGAGATCTAAGCTCGATTCCCGAGACTCATAGAAAATGTTTCGGTCTAGCAGGACACAGATGACCTATTTGTCCGTAAAGAAAATCGATCAGTGAAACAGATTTATAATACATACCTACCCCATACCCCATAAGGAGACAAGGGACTTCTATCAACTCTGCAACACGTGGCAACATTTTGAAAACAATTTTACATGTTGTCAATTTTGTTGTTAATCAAATATGTACCATGTATACGAAGCTTTAACTATAGCATTGTGGGTAGGAACACTGTCTATTGTTCGTCTATGTTCGCTAATGAAAAAATGTACTGAATGGTATGTTTGTCTGTTGAATTGTTTGGTTTTTTGTTCGTTTTAATTTGCACGTTTTTGTTAAGCGGTTTGCTACGATCATTGACATTGGTATATGAGTAGATCTTTATCGAATTCATTCAGTATATTGTATTTGTACCTCAATATTAGATAGTATAGAATAAGCCTTATTATTATAAAGGTAATATATTTTATTACTAAGTAATGTTTAAAAAAATTGTATAAATGTGCTCTCAAATTGTATTTGATTTTAATGAGACCACTTATTATATTCCAACTACTGCACCAAAAAATGGTTTTCTTACAAGCCTTGTTAAAAAGAAAAAAACATTTAACAGCTGGCATTAATATAATATTCGTTAATTAGGTTTGGATCTTCTCCAAATCATCGCAACGAAACCAAAAAATACGGTATCAAACATAAAATCTTATACGTCCAGATTTTAGACTCAATTTTCAATACCCACTTATAATAATATGTGATTCACACCGACTACGTTTCAACGTAACATTTCGCAGTTGATGGATATGATTTCTGAATGAAATTTAGGGCAAGAAGAGAAAGAGAATTTAAAATAGGTCATATCTGGTCTGTAAATAGCTTAGACTTTAGAGTACAAGGTAAATAGTATAAATAAAAATAAATACGTGTGTGTCGTTGTGAATTATGTTTCGCTACAAATAAACCAAAAAAGTCTCAGTGAAAACTGTATCAAGATCCATTGATACAGATTATTTCTGGATTATTCTGTCTGATTTATTTATGGCAATCTTTCAAGTGTAGATCACAGATAAATTGGAATGAATATCAGGATCACGGATAAATTATAAGGATATGAACTAAGTCTACTTCTAATCACTCCTTCTTTCTTTCTTACTAGATTATAGCACAGATAATGTCAGGTGTAAACGTGACCCAATTTCTATTACCATGATGTCTTATAGCAGTATAATTTCCAATGTGGGAAAGTGATGGCGCTAGACGATCTATATAGCGCTGTCTTTTTTGCACACTGGAGTTAATACTGCATATCAAAGTTAACCACCTGTCATTCAAAACGAAATCGATATACGATTCATAGATGCTGTCATCTCGCTATTATTAAAATAGGATTACGCGGGATAATTTTAGCTACCTTTGGTAATTTTAGCCTCTATTCTCAGCGAGATGCCGTGAGGCGTGAACACTTCGAGTGCTATTTCTGTAACAATAATAATCGTAATTTACATAAAATTAGACGTGTAACGGTAAATTCAGTTACCTATTTTGATTCTGAATATTTCGCTCATTGCATTCGGTGCAATTTGTTAGTTAATTAGGACTTTTTTACGACACCACTTTTTTAATGCTGTGTTTACTGAACTCTGCAAAAATAGTTTTTATATTCTGTTTGTTTTTATGTATTGCACGAGCGTTGTGTGCGAAAGTTTATAAATATACAAAGTATTTTCGTTGTGACTTTTCTTTATCGCAAAGACAGAAACCACAAACATACATCTCATTTACAATGCTCCCTTTTATTTGAATTATTGGAATTCTTTTGTACCGTCTGTCGCATTTATTTAACACATAAAATAATGATTTTGGTATTAATAATTATAATTATGTATTAAAATTGCAAGAGTATGAAATGAAATGGCTTTTTTTTTGTGTGGTGTCTCTCAATGTTAGCCAGAAGGGCTTCTACATTTTAACGCGGACGCGGGGGTGAACTGAAGGTTCACCCTGGTAGCGACATGCACAAAGGCGTCCCCCCTTGACGGGGACCACGAACCTCGGCTTGAGCTGTCGCTTCAGTGGAGGAGGCCAGAAGGGCCCTAATCGGACGGGAAATGAAATGGCATATAGCAGTGAAGACTAGTAATACTATTGTACTACCGTACAGTGATTTGACCGCCTCCTTGGTACAGTGGTTGACGCGTGAGCGTAGAACCGAGGGGTCCTGGGTTCGATTCCCGGTGGAGACGAAGAAAAAAAAATGTCTCGGTCTGGCAGGACACGGAAGGCTGATCACCTACTTGTCCCTAAAGAAAATCGATCAGTGAAACAGATGTATGAATAATGCATCTGCCCCTTACCCCACTACGGGGACACGGGACTTCACACACACCGTACAGTACCTAGTTCATGAGCAAGCCCTGTCACATAGATCAATCTTGTGATTCTTTGATAAATTACCACGCTTTACATATTTCTCTGAGTGACAATATATTTAGTAAAGTGCAGGTGCAATACTGGTTTGTGACAAATGGAGATTACGCAAAGTAAACATCTTATTAAATACATTAGGCATATTACGCTAGGCATAATATATCCGTAATTTTTTTGAGTTTCGGCTATCAATTAAGTGCATAGAGTTTGCATTTTTATGCTCACCTCACTTTTTACCATCGTAGAAGCATTAACTTCCACAATTAATTACTTCGAGTGTATGAGTTGTGTTCTTGATCAAGGTCAATAGAGAGATACTCTCTCTCTAAAAGAGTCAAATAATTCCGCCATTGTGATAAGGATTTTTAATTGTCTACCATCACAGTCTGTCATTCTTACCTCTTTAGTTGGTTTCGTTACTTACTCTCATAGAAATAAGATACTATTTCTAACTCCATATATTATTGTCAATATGTCATAAAATATCCAGGAAATTTTATGTGTATTTGCAGGTGGGCAGAATCCCGGCCGATCACCCGCTGGTCGGCGGCCACAAGGGGCCGGTGCTCGACATCGCGTGGTGTCCGCATAATGACAATGTGATTGCGAGTGGCTCGGAAGACTGTGTTGTTAAGGTAGGATCGTAATGTTGCCTCTTGAAAGTTATTCATTATTTAGATTCTTCGTCTTTTCTATTTGCACTTCTGGTTTCTGGGCCCTTATTTTGAATAACACCTATAATAAATTTTATATTGTTTAAAATCTTCTTATTTATAAAGCATTTGAATGTTATAGAACTGAATGTTAAAAACTTAATAAGTTCTAGAGAACAATCAATTATTGGCATAATTTATGATGAGTAATTAATACGTTAACGGTTAAACTATTTAGTTTTCCCCATTATATTAAAACCGGGCAATTATTCCTACTACCTTCTTACTGCATAACCAGACGCTTGTTACTTCACTGTGGAATCATATTGTAGCCAATTTTGTATCCCCACCCAACAGGTCTGGCAGATACCAGACGGCGGTCTGTCCCGCACGCTGACCGAGCCCGTAGTGGACCTCGTGTACCACCAGCGGCGCGTCGGTCTGGTGCTCTGGCACCCGACCGCTCAGAACGTTCTGCTGACCGCCGGGTCTGACAACCAGATCGCGATATGGAACGTGGGCACGGGGGAAGTGTTGATCAGTCTGGACTGTCACCCGGATCTGATATATTCGGCGTGTTGGAACTGGACAGGCTCGAAATTGTTGACCACGTGCCGGGATAAGAAGATCAGGTGGGTTGGAGTCAAAATTATCAGGGCTAATTATAATCAATGTCTTTTTTTTCTTTAGATAACTTTCAATGCATAAAAAAAAAGAAAATGCGTGTATGATCTTGAACTGTCAAAGGTCGTTTAATAAGCATCAACAGCAAGATAAATATTTGCATAATTTTATTTTAACTGAATATTTTGTGTCAATATTAAGATTATTAATATTCGTTGCATGAAAGATAGTTGCATAGTTTTTTTTATCGAATTATTTGCCTAATTATTAAGACTATATCTGGGTAGTTTCTCCCGCGGACAAAATTTAGTATTTCTCTACCTATATTTAAAAAAAAATCTTCTAGTATTTATTTCGTTAAAGACAAACAACAAAGTACATACAAATTGATATCATCAGTAGCATTAAGAATTCATAATCTCATTACCTTGCCTTAATATTTTTTTAATAAATTATTCCTTTTTCAGAATAATAGACCCGCGCAAGGGCGAGGTGGAGTCGGAAGCGATCGCGCACGAGGGCAGCAAGGCGTCCAGAGCTATATTCTTGAAACATGGACTCGTATTTACTACTGGGTAAGTGTTCTACATAACATAAGATAGTATCACAGTTTACAGTGTAATATGTGCTCTTTTCTTCTTCTTTTATACTCATAATCTAATTTAAAAAAAACTTTATATGTAACTAGCGGTCCGCCCCGGCTTCGCCCGTGGTACATATTTACGTTTTCTCTACATAAAAACCATCCTCGTACTTCAAGGAATATAATAAAAAAAGAATTATCGAAATCGGTTCAGCCGTTCTCGAGTTATGCGCTTACCAACACATTTTGCGATTCATTTTTATATATGTAATAAACTAGACATTATTATATCTCCGCGATATTGCAACAGCGACATCTTTTTTAGGATGAAGATAAATTTAATATTCGTGTTCATATAAAAATACGAACTTCTTAACAAATACAAAAAAGTGTAAGATCAAAAAGGGTCATTTAAAAAAATAACTGATTTGTTCAGAACCCTTTTGTTCATGCTCAAGTCGTAGGCTTATTGTTCACGTAATAAGCACGCTTTCGCCACTTGACGATAGCAACGATTTGAAAGAAACAAAACTGTGTCCACGCATGAACAGCAGCTGACGCGACGTTGCCGCACCGCAGACGCCCGCATGACTTGTGTTTTCGTTTTCGTCTTATGTCTCTTTCTTTCTCCGTGTCTCTTTTCGTTGAAAGTTCATATAAATTGTGTGCTACAGTTTCAGCCGAATGTCCGAGCGGCAATACTCGCTCCGCACCCCGGACGCGCTCGGGGAACCGATAGTCACGGTGGAGATAGACACGAGCAACGGCGTCATGTTCCCGCTGTACGACCCGGACACGAACCTGATATACCTGTGCGGCAAGGGCGACTCGGTGATACGATACTTCGAGGTGAGTTGGAATGACAGAAGTGATTTGGCATAGCACCAGTTACTATTGACATGATGCTATAGTCTAAGATCCCACAGCCGGAATAGTGCGTTCATAGTTTTTTTGCTAAAACCAAAATTTTATGTATATTTATAATTAGGAGAATATATATCGACTAGGTTGCCAGTAAAAATTTAGCCGCAAGCATTTTTCATTAATTTTTTTTCTAATCGATTTTGCGGAAAACATTTCCTTCACTTGTTATTTAAAAGTTTTTGTTAGTTAAAAACTATGAACGCACTAATCCTTTTGTGGGATCTCGTACTACTAGTGGTGAGAGGCAGTTGTTGTCACGTGAAAGCTTTAATATAATTCACATCGCACAGGTTACTATAATTCGCACCTCCCCAAGTATTTTAATGAACATAAGAAAAATTCATTGATACTTTACTCGACTGAATATTCCTCTTACAACTCCTAAACAAGAATCGTAAAATATTGTAAAATAATTATTTTCCAGGTGACCCCAGAGCCACCGTTCGTGCACTACATCAACACCTTCCAGACGCCAGATCCACAGAGAGGTAACAATATTTTTATGAAAGCATTTTTTTGTCCCTCTCTCGTTCATAACAGGCTCATAATGACAAGACAAGATAATAAATAATAATGTACCCATAACAATTTGAAAATGATAAGGATAAATTAATTTGTATGCCTAAGTTACACCAGACCCAGTTTCACACCCCGGACACTCCATACAAAATTATCGTTTTGACAGTCACACTGTAGAGACTGCAAATGTGTGTGTTAACGCTTTATGGTTGGCACATTTGTGTCTAGTGTACAAAAAAATTTGCGTTTTTCTGATGAAATACATCCGTAAACAGCACGTATCGTTTTTCGTAGAAAACGATAACGATAATCATAAATAATAAAATTACTTTAAGTCAATTTGATTATTTTGATTAATGTTGTCAATCTTCGTTGCGTATCGTCCTTGCAGAAAAATGTGGACCATTTATAGCCTGATCGTGCGGGGTGAGGTAAGTGTTTAATTTTGGCGGGAGGCGGAGAGTGTCCGTTCTGTAGCGTTTAGCTACTATTATGTATTCTGTGCCCAGTCATAACAAAATTTACATACAATATGGCCTGTACCCTCACAGGACGCCCGTGTCCCAGCAGTGGGAACGTATATGGGCTGATGATGATAATGATGATGATTGATGATGACATACAATATAGTTTTTCCATTTTGACAACAGGTATCGGTATGATGCCGAAGCGCGGTTGCGACGTGGCCACGTGTGAAATTGCCAAATTCTATCGACTCAACAACTCTGGATTGTGTCAGGTAAATTCTTATTTCGTGCTAAGGATAGTCATATGATGCAATAAAAAATTATTATATTATTTTGATATGCCTAAAAATTTAAGATTTACACTTACGATAAATTTTTTCCCGCTCAATTAATGAGTGTTCTATTTTCAACACGTACTTACACACAACATTTTTCGTGCATTTATTTATTTATAACACTTTATTGCACAAACAAAATTAGGACAAAAATAACATTAAAATACAAAAGGAAGGCATAGTTTGTACAAGAGGCGGCCTTATTGCTATCTTCTAATTGCAAAAACAGAATTTAGGTGTAACAAAGATTTGTTTTTTATTTTATTTTTTCAGATTTCCAAAAAACGATCGTATTCCTTCCACGCGAATCTAACACTCGATTTCTTTATTAACGTGATAACGTTTTTAAAATCGTTTTAGTCGGGTGACATGTTCAGAAACTTGTGTCACACCAAAACCTCACGAGCGCGATCGCAGGTAAAACGAGAGAGAGACGGACCGATCTCCCGTCTCATCTCGAGCGCTGCCACTGCATTATGTTATCACGTAAACATCTCGATCGTAAACCTACTTTACAAACAACCAATTTTTTTTACTTCAAATGACCAAAAAAAACATTTTTGACGATTTATTCGAATCTTACACTTAATTTCTCCAGGTGGTATCAATGACGGTACCCCGGAAATCGGAGCTGTTCCAAGAAGATCTATACCCGGACACGCTGTCTGATGAAGCGAGCCTCACCGCGGACGAGTGGCTCGCGGGCGAAGACGCGGAGCCTTGCACTATGTCGCTGAAGGTTAGTGACGGGGATGACTGGGGATGTGATGAGGATGACTGGGGATGTGACGGGGATGACTGGGGATGTGACGGGGATGACTTGGGATGTGATGGGGATGACTGGGGATGTGACGGGGATGACTGGGGATGTGACGGGGGTGACTGGGGATGGGACGAGGATGACTGGGGATGACTGGGGATGTGACGGGGATGACTATTTTTACAGTAGTGACAAAAGATGTAAAATTATATATTTTGAAATTGACCATTAATTCAGTTTGAACTTTATTTTCTAGTATAGTTATTTGTTTGTTTTTAAACCCTGTAGAATACTAATGCAGATATTATTTTTATTAGAATTTGATCGTATAACAACCCCCTTTTATAAGAGACCATTTGATAAAGGTGCTTATCCAGCCATGCCATCTGGACCAAAATGTCTGAAAAAGTCTAGAAAATGTCTGTCTAGACTGTAAAGAGATTTTTTATATATTGCATTGATTTCTGAGGTTTTCAAACCTCTGACTGTAATATACCAGTGACCGATTAAAATCGAGTACATTATACTTGCTTGTTATTGTTTTAAGTTATCAAATACACCAGTAAAATTTATAAATCATACATTTTATAAAGTAATTTTTAACAGATTTTCGTTTTTGATATGTATATTTCATTGGTGTTATTGAGAACTGTTTTTTTTTCACTTTTGTTATGATTTATTTGTGTATAAGGTTTTATGAATAATATAATATAATAATAATTGTTGTGTTTTTCTATCGTAATTATTTTCTTAACTTTTACGGTGACCATTTTATGAATTAAAAACTTTTTTTTTATAAAAGCAATACATTACTAAAATATATTAACTCCTATAACATCATCAAATTATCATTATTTCTGCTTCTAAATTCTAAATTAAACAACTTATTTTTTGGGAATTTTTTGTCAAAATAAAAATATTACATGCTAAAACCGATTTTAAACAGATTTCTGAGTTAACCTTGTTTAAATCGAATTTTAATGTCTGTCAGAAATCAGAAAATAGATTAGGTTATTTCATATTTGGCATTTATAAATGATGGTTTTTGCTTTTAATAAATAACAAAACATAACCTAAAATGGTCACAATTCAAGCGTCCTGCATTTGGTTGACTGAGCGTGTGGCGACTATCCTCTCGGCTTGTAACCGTCAAGTGTGTTGTGTGGACTAATTATATGTTGTGTTACTAACTAATGGGCTTTACAATAACTATACTGTTTTGAATAATGCTTTATCGTGAAATAAAATTGTCCATCTTTTTGCCTTTTTTTGATGCACAAAATTTTGTATACTTTTCATTAGTAGTTCAGTTCTTATCGAACTAAACAGAAGCTTTTTATATCCTTTCTCGTAGTTTTTGTGTCAATTTTTTTTTCAATTATTTAAAAGTGGTTTTATTATAGTCAAATAGTTCACTTTTTATGATATTTTATTGAGCATTCTCAATTTATTATCGTTTATAAAGCAAATGAATGCTATTGAACTAAAAATTACGTTTTTATATTTAAATTCAATCAAAGGATAACCCTGTATACTGTACATACCATAGCCCAATTTAAAAGTTCACCCAATCCACCATAACATAAGCGTATTTAAAGCGCAAAAATACCCTCAACATTTCAAAAATACCTTCAAAATTTCAAAACTACCCTCGTAAACTCGAAAAAAGCCGATAGGACACTAAAGCACACGCCACACACAACCAAATGCAGGAGCGCGCGCTCGTGGTGCAGGGCGGATACGTGAGCGGTCGGGCACAAACACTCACCGTCACTAAGAGAACCAACGCCCTTGCCACGGGGAAGGAGAGAAAGAGGGATGATGAGGAGAAACCGGAGAGATCTCCCACGCCGAGGGATAGTCAAGCAGGGACTCCGGCGTCTGCTACTCCGCCGCCTGCTGTTAGCGCTTTGTTGGTAAGTAGGAGGGGGGAGATGTGACGTCATGCGCAGGCTGCGTGTGACGTCATACTTAGTGAGTATGGGGAAAGCTGTGACATAATTTTTAATAGCTTATAGCGGGTACACCAACATCAGCATTTTATAGAATTTAAAAGTATCCATATCTATCTATCCATCCATTTTTTTTTTCTCCCAATTTATCAAGAGATTTACGAATACAATGTTTGTTAACCAAATTCTTTAAAATAGTTCAAATATTTCACGTTTTGTACATATAGAAAACCTGATAATTCACCGTAACTATTTTCTAAGAAAACCCCACTAAAATTACAGGAGAAACAACTGTCCGATCTCGTGGACGAGATACGCAAACTGAAGTCCGTAATAGTGAAGCAAGAGAACCGTATCCGCGCGCTAGAAGCGACCGTGAAGGCTGTACTCCCACCTCCCACGCCCACGCCCACGCCCGTAACGCCCGTGACCACGGCCACGCCCACGCCTGACAATGACCACGACCACGACGATGATTCTATGGCCCCCGATGAAGTTTGAACGTGCAAGTGAGTCTTGTATAGATAGAAATGACGGCTGCGTAATTGTAATTGAAAAAAAAGCCTTTTTTTATGTAATAATGTGTTTTTGTAATGTCAATGATTATTTTGAATTATACAGTTGATGAATCGAAAAAAAAGTAAGATTTGTAACGATCTAAGCAGGGTACTAGATTAAAAAGTGCCTAAAATATATGTAAAATAATAATTGTGTGCCTTTTTTTACTATTAGATTCTTTATACAGACAAAATCTATACAAGACCACACCCCGGACACTCCATACAAAATGATCGTTTTGACAGTCACACTGTAGAGACTGCAAATGTGTGTGTTAACGCTTTATGGTTGGCACATTTTTGACTAGCGTAAAAAAAAATTCGCGTTTTTCTGATGAAATACATCCGTAAACAGCACAATATCTAACCATTTTCTACGAAAAACGATAATCACAAATCCAAAATAATAAAATTACTTTAAGTCAATTTGATTAATGTTGTCAATCTTCGTTGCGTATCGTCCTTGCAGAAAAATATGGCCCATTTTATGTCTGATCGCGCGGGGGTGAGGTAAGTTTAATTTTGGCGGGAGTCGGAGAGTGTCCGTTCTGTAGCGTTTAGCTACTATTATGTATTCTGTGACAAGACGACTATATCGACCTGATTTTATTTAATAGTGTAAGAAACTCGTATAGCTTCGATATTTTAATTCTTTTCTGTATTGTCTATATTCTATACCGATGGAACTGACGGATACACAAAAAACCTTTTTTAGTGTTTTTCACTTCAAATATTTTTCTTGAATATTTTTCTTTTCTATACTATAAAATACAAGTAAAAATACTGAAAGCGTTTCTTTTCATTGATGTAAAGTTTCTGAATCTTAAATATGTTTTTTTTTTATTATTTCTTACTATTTTTGACAGTTCCATTGGTCTTTATCTCATATAATAACTATGAAATTATCCGACTATAGTTCGGATTTAGAGGGGGTGGTACAAAATATTTTATTTTGTAAAAATAAAAGATCGCACTTGACTGTCCCCCCTCGATTAGTAGTTGTTCTGACAGCGACACTACTACAATATAATTATTATTATTTATATAGGATGATATTTTTAATGTGCTCTAAGAAACATAGAGAAGGACATAGACAAAAACAATTTTATTTGGACATTGAAAAATTCATCCTCAATACTGCTATTATAGAAATATAAACGGCTTTATATTCAATCAAATGTATGTATTTATTTATATTCTAGATAATAAGCTTAAATACAGATTGAGAAATGTGCCTTAAATTGTCATTAGTCACAAAAAATTCAATAAATACAATTGGTGATTAATATCATTGCATTTAGTGTACGTTTGAAAATGTCAAACTTCAAATGGGCCAATGAGATTTTTTATTGACAAATACTATTTTTAAATATAAAATTCAGTGTTGCCAATGTCTTAGCAAATTTAATCTAAACATGGTATACTTAGAACCATAGAAAGTTGTATTAATAAAATCGATACGATCATCAATAAATATATTTTATCTAGTTTTAAAATTATTGAATTGGCGACGTCGCCGTATAGCAAGCAATACTAATTTAAAAGCCGATTAACATATTATATATAGTGTTGCCAAGAAATTGTATGAAGTCTCAATTATTAACATAAGTAATTTATTTCGATTTTGTATCTCAGCTAAGTGCTATTGTAACAGACGCGGCACGGTAGCGTGTGTATTGACTATATTTTGGCCATTTGACCGTAACACGGTGGTTTGACAGCTAGTCATGTCATTTTGACATCTGACAGATAAGGGGTGACATTTGCCACTTTTTTTTTACTTTTTTTATCGCTGGCAAAGGAAACTTGACATATGAAGTTTCATATTAAAATGTCAATTTAATGGACTGTTCGTATAAGTTTAACTTTCTCGATTTCGGTAAAATCTATTTGAAGTACAAATTTTTATGAAGTCTTGAGCAAATTTTAATTCAATGTTATTTTATTATTTTTATCAATAAAAGCAAGTGGTATAATGTCGCCCTGGCATGTGTTGTCACTATTTGACAGCATAGTATTATAGTCTAAATTAAATAGTATTATTACGATGATTATTATTATTATTTTTTTGTAATTTTAAGATGGCGTAATTTTAGATGTTTTTTAAGATCATGACAAGGCAATGTATGGTGTAGATTGTATGAAATGCTTGTATAATTTTAAGGATATTTGTGTAAATTATTTGTCGTACATCGTATGTGAAGCTTCAGTTATTATTATTATTTTATTTTTTTGTATTATTTTGTTTTGGTAGCTAACATTTATCGTGTAAACGCAGGAAATATCGAGCTATTTGTACTTATTGTAAAGTTTATATTTGCGGTATTAGTTGCAAGTTGAATGTATAGATTTCTTTTTAATGCTATATATTACCGCACGCGTGTGGATGCGGGACAGAAACACTCACACATAGCTGTTATCCTTGCGTTAGAGCGAGACGGATATATTTTGAAGCTTCCTTTTAATATTCACGCGCGTTTTATTACTCTATTATTTTAATTACAGAATATTCCGTATAATTGAATCGTGCCAAATGATTAAATGCTTATTATAAATATTAACGGGGCTTGCTGCTTTCTCTTTATAAATATAAATTATTTGACTGTCTGTTTGTGCTGACGGAAAAAGTGTATATAGCGCTCCAATTTTTAGAAAATAATAAGTTTTAAAATGAAAATAGTAAAATACAACGCACAATAAGTTTATTCTGTATGTTATATCCTGTAAGGTGCCAATATGGTTCTAATGTTGCAATTAATAAAAATACCCTGTTTGTAATGACGTCTTCCCCCTCGTGATTTCTTATTGAATTTTAATGTATATAAACCCTATATGCTCATTTTGATTCTCTATATACTAAATGTTATTTATAATTAAGATGCAATAGTTTTTTTAATTCCTCGTTAATATAAGTAGATGAAATGTCAAACAAATAGGTATAACCTAGGGATTCTCAATATTTTTTTTCTTTTATAGTATGTTATGTATTGTGCTAAAATGTGGACCACTAACCGTTATATTTCGCTTTAAACATTGTTAACATTCGCTTAATCAAGATAAGTGTGTATTTGTAAAGCTTATTATGCGTAAAGTTAGATATTTTATTACTATGAAGGAAGAAAGGTGGAATTCCTCGAAAAAGGAACCTACTATCAAGTTTCACTTCAAAATAAATTAACTATTGTAAAAAAATAATGTTCCTCTGACACATTTTGGCGGTAAAATCGTTGACAGTTAAAAATTGTACAGACTAAATAATGTTAAGTTTGTTAAATGGCAACACATTGGTGCTAATTGACAAACCAGTATTTTTTAATGTCATTGGTTTCCCTGATTTTAATTAATTATTATTCTATTTCTGAGATTTTCTGTTGTAATTTTAACGGTGTTTAATGTTGCCAGTATATAAATGTGATTTGCCAATGACGTTAAAATAAATTTACAAATGTTGGAAATTATCAAGTGTAGTTGGAATTAAGTGCCTTGTTGTGTTAGATAAATACTCAAAATGTTGCAATTATGAAAGTTGAGCTGAAATAAATGTCTATTTTACTATTTTCACTGGTGGTATTATTTTCTAACCCTCCTGTTTCCTTATAACCTAATAAAACCTTTTTTTATATTTAGTTTTATAGCATTCAAATGTAGTAAATGAGAAATCAAGAAAAAAAGCGGCAGGTTCGAATCCCGCCTGATGATCGATTTTTTTTTGATTTAAAAAGATCTCAACAAACCATTCTTACAACTGCAATTTATACCTATTGAGCATATTTTATCACAATCTTGCTATAAAATTATTTATTACGTAAACTACACACACTTTACAACCAACGTTATCCTAAAAAAATCATAATAGAAAAGAATCACAAAGATTCCTCTTAATATTTCTGACTGTGGCTGTGGTAATCAATTCGAGCTGAATTTGCTTCAAAATCTCATACTATGCTACCTCTAAAGAATTTTTCACCATAGCCTATTAGTTAGAAAAACGCAGTAAAAATATAATGCTGTATTTTATGAATTGCAACGTGATTGCAACATACCTTATCAGAATTCAGATTGTAGTTGGTTACTTACCACTTAACAATAAATTTGAAAATTTCATTCCTAGTTTTTGCTGCCATACACTGTAGTTTCCTAGGCTGGGTTACATATGTTAACACGTTCAGTGCCACCGACTCGCCCGGAGAGTCCACGTAAATTTTATTCCAGCGCCGTAGACTCGCCCGTCGAGGTCAATGTGTTTGCTATTTTTTTCCAAAATGCATGTGTATTTTCTGGTTAAAATGATACTGAAGACTAAATATACCCTAATCTAAAGAATTACGTGGTGGGCCGGGTGTGCAGACCCAGTTTATAATCGAAAGAAAATAAACTATTCTGCAATGCCTTGAACTCGCTAGGCGAGTTCACTGACATAGATTCTCAAACTTTTATTAATGAAATATCTATATGTACGGTTGATACTTTTATTTTCATTTTACCAAAAGTCACATTCACTCGTAAAACAACGGCGGATTGTGTTCTACACCTTGCAGGGGCTCGAATTTGGTGTTATTATATTGGAAAAGGTTACCTTACACGCTACTTTATCACGCAATTGCCGACATTTTAAAACTGTACTGTTTTTTTTAAACTATATTCTTAAAAAGCCCGTATCAAAATATTTCCGGGTAAAATTGTTTTTTATTTTTTCGAATTGAAAACTTCCTGTTTATAAAAACAATATTATTATTTAAAATATAATCTCAACAATAACCACTATTTATAAGATTGAGAGCCACTGCATAAATTACGAAACAAATTTACCTTTTCTTTTTTCTATAGTGTTTCTTGCCATTTTTATATGTTAAATTACACCGTATGTTAGTTAAACTCTTTTTAATTGCGTTAAACACGTAACGTACACTGTCACGGCCACAAAAATAACAAAACATTGTTTTTACCCTAACGCACTGCCACTGAACTCGCCTGGCGAGTGATTCAATTCGTGTTGCAGTGCCGGGGACTCGCCTAGCGAGTCCAACGTAAAATGTAGACGGCATCCGAGAGAACATCGTGAAAATCGTAGTGGTAGTGAAAGTGTTAATAACCAAAGAGTGTATTATGTATGCACCAACAAACATGTTATTCGGTTAGAGAAATTATGAGTTGCATTATTTGAAATTTTTATAGAGATAATTTTAAGACTAACTATAACCGCTCGTATTTGACCGGTTAAAGTTATTGTTAACGTTAAATAACTGACAGAAGCGTCAAATACAAAATGTGATGTGATTTGATTTGAAACTTTAATAATTTTATCTATGCTAAAAATACGTTGGTGCAATCCATTTTGCATTCCCTAATAAATCGACAGTAAGTTACTGACTGTTAAATTTGACATTAATCGTAACAATAGTGGCAAGCCAGCAAAACATAATTTGTTTAGTTTTTGCAGAATTTAAGCTTGAACATCTACAGGTAATTTAAAAGGATGTTAAGAAATTTATCGAAATACGTTCATCAAAACTAATTAAAATGGTAATGCATCGACTTAATCTGCGCATTTAAAAACTACAGTATGATTTTACCTTAATAATATGATCGTTTTCAGTAGTATGAGTTCTTACTTCTTACGACTATGAAGATATGGTAAGGAATGAATAAAACAAAATATAACATAATAAATTATTTATTTATCAACTTCAAACGCTTTATCAAACTGGTCCTTAGAAATTTTCCGTTTTTTAAGCTTCTTTATTAACGCCACGTCAGCTGCTAATTCGTCCAACTCTTCTTGAGTCACTGTTTTTCTCTTTTTAGTCTTCTTTCCTTCTGCGATCATCTTCTGTTTGGTTTCTTTTCTCTTTTTCCGCTTTTCTTTCTTCTCTTCTTTATTCTGTTTTGCTTGCTCCCATGGCTGAGTTTTAGTCTGTGAAATAATACATATTTTGAGATATAATCTAGGCATTAAAGAGTCCTAAATAGTTAAACAAAATGCAAATATCATAATATGATATTGTAAGGATAGGTCGCACCATATTTTTTTTTTTAGTTATAGTTACGATTAATAACAAAAAAAAGTAACGGTGACTTTCACAGTGACAGCGAAATGGGTAGCACCAGAGTATTTTTTAGCATAGTTGAATTTATTGAAGTCTCAATAGTCTTTTGTATTTGACGCCTCTGACAATTATTTAACATTAACCATAGCATTAACAGGAGAAACACGAACGGAATTATAGTTAGTGTTAAAATTATGACGTCGGTTCACGGTTGTCTATAAAATTGTCAAATGGTGCAATTCATGTAAGTACCTATTGCTAAAGTAACATGGTACAACTCAGTCTTAATAATAAAATTTACTGTTTGGGATAGGGCTTTAGAAAACAGCACATATTTTTGTAGCTGATTAATTTTCTTTGCGAGAACAGTAATATTTATTTGATTTCGCGATAAAATAGCTGCACTTTTATAATAAAGTCACTACCTACAACAAATCGAACTTTATAGATTTCGCAAATCGAAGATGTAACCATTGCACCTAAAGGAGGTTTAGAAATTTATTTTGTCTTTTTCTAGTTCAGCTACACATACCAAATGAAAAAGTTACAATAACTACTAGTTACTCACAAAATAGTTAATAGTCATCTATTTTAATTAAAGAAAAACAAAGACACATACTAAATGGATGCAAACTGCTTACCATCTTCTTTTTCTTCTTCGACGGCCAAATCCCGGTCTTTTTATATTCTTCTAACTTCTGCAGCCTGCTGGTTTCCTTCTGTTTATCTTTATATGGGATGCTATTAAAATCTATCTTCTCCTTGGGGCCTACAAACTGTTTCTTGTGTTCTTCCTTTATTTCAGGCATTAGGGGCAGTTTTAGAAGACCATAGCTAGTTGCTATGTGCCCTAGTGGCAGTTCTTTTAGTTGTAATAATATATTGCACTCGTGTTTTGAATACGCTCTTATATGAGAGACGAAAGCTCTCTGCCCCTTGTCTAAAATGGCGCGATCTTTCTTTTGCTGTTCGTGAAGAATTGTGAGCACCTGAAATTTGTAATTACAAATTTTTATAAGTTTAAAGTTGCATGAAATCTGGTGACTGATTTCAGTTATGAATTTTTTTTTTACGAATATTTAGTAATAGTTTTCAAATAAATTTTTACATTGTGTCATATTACGACTATTAAAAATTACTCGTAAAAACTTACGTATATTCTACGTAATAACTCAGGCCCCGGAATCACAGACACAATAGAAAATCTATTGTGTCGTGGACCGATCGGGCCGTTCGGGGCTCAATGGGTTAAAATTACATAAATTAAAGATTAACGAAATATATTTTTAAAAAACTTGATAGATAATTGTACAAAGTTTAAACTAATATCTATCTGTTTAAAGTGGACCAAAATCTACTCTAATAGTTACCTACAAACATACAGGTGAAGCTACTATAAGCGTGTTAAAAAATTCTACCATAAACACCTACCTTTTCCCGTAACTTATCACCAATCTTAATTTCATCGCCCGACTGTCTCCAATCTTTCATCTCCACTTTCTGGTTAGCCTTTATAAAGCCTACATATGCGTCCTCAGTAGCCAATAAAGGTAATAGGGAGCAACCGGAAGCCCCTCCTCTTGCAGCCCTACCCGCCCTGTGGACGATGGCCGCTGGGTGTGTTGGAGGCTCCCATTGGAGCACCCATTCTACCTCGGGGATGTCTAAACCCCTAGAATTGGAGATTTATAACTTACTTGAGGTCCGCCCCGGCTTCGCCCGTGGTACATATTTCGCAATAAAAGGTAGCCTATGGCCTTTCTCGGGTATCAAAATATCTCCATACCAAATTTCATGCAAATGGTTCAGTAGTTTAGGCGCGATTGAGTAACAGACAGACAGAGTTACTTTCGCATTTTTATTATTAGTATGGATTATTTTACCACTTGGCTTGGATAAGTGGAAGAACATTGTAAGCCAAATGAATTAACACGACCAAAGCAAACATAATATGTTATCCAATATCTAAAAATATCTGAAGAATTTTCTGATGTAGATATAATAGAACTGAGTTTTGGATTATTTGAGGTGATTAATATTGGTCCAGTAATTTAGAAGCCTATTCAATATAAATAAACAAACAATCAAAAAAATATTTCCACTGTTTAATATGACTAGCATAGAATACTGCAACTTGCAAGCAACAAGTTACTTACCTAGCCATTAAATCCGTGCAGAGCAAAATAGTGCTCTCAGCCTGTCGAAACTTATCCAGAATCTTAGCCCTCTTCAGTTTCATTTTACCATGTATAGCAAATACCTTTAAATCGGGCAAAAAAACTGGCAACACACTCGCCCAATAGTCCACACATGCACACGTCGGCAAAAAGAATAATCCTTTCATTAACTTCCTATTCCTAATAAAGTTTAACAAGAAGAGAAATTTATCCTGCGGTTCTACTATAACATAGTAATTTTCTAACAAAATAGGTGTGCTGATAGTCGATTTTTCTTTGACACTTATAAGCACTGGGTTTCTGAGCCCAGCTCTAACTAAATCCTGCAGTTCTTTTGTTTGTGTCGCGGAGAATAAACCTGTACGTCGCTGACGTGGCATATATTGCAGTATAGTGGTAAGGGTTGCATGGAAACCGAGGTCTAAGAGACGATCTGCCTCATCCAATACTAGTAACTCCTGAAATGAAAATATAGATTAAGAACAATAGAAAAAAACATTCTGGCTGCTGAGTAAGGGATAAAAATGCAGAAAAATGCAGTTCACAAATTATTAGGAAAATGCTGTTCATATTTTTTAACATATTTTATTGTATGGCTAAATATTACTAGGCTAATAATAATTAAACTTCTGACAAAGCTATACATAACAAACACTTATTATCTTATTAGATAATGGTGAATCAAAATTCATTCATTAAAACCAATATAAATTTTTATTAATTTACTAGCGGTCCGCCCCGGCTTCGCCCGTGGTACATATGAAAAATAGATGTTGGCCGATTCTCAGACTTACCCGATACGAATCGGTCCACCCGTTTCGGAGGAGTATGCAGACTAACATTGTGACACGAGAATTTTATATATAAGAGATATTGGTTTTAATCAATTTTCTACATATTTTACATAAAACTTACCAAATCCCTAACCCTTCCAGGCAGATTAAGGTTCTTTCTCTCCGCCAATAAATCCTGCAACCTTCCCGGAGTGCACACAACTATCTGCGCTCCCTTTTGTACACTATCTATGTCTGTTTCTACCGGCCTGCCGCCGACTAGACAGCATGGGATTATATGCGATAGTTCGGGTTCTTGGAGAAATTGTTTGATTACCTGTAATAATTTTTTTATTAAGGAATTTAATAAAATGTTAAGTAACCAAATATTGAGGAATTTCGCTTTCGAATTTATAAACAAATCTTGTCGAAGCTTCAAGCGTGGCCTTAAATTAATAGTAATGACATTAACTTAAACAGTTTGTATTTTACACAGTTGCATTTCATCAACATAACCTTACCTCGAAGATTTGAGTCGCTAATTCACGCGTCGGAGATATTATAATAGAATAAACGAAATCTTTCCTGAGCGGACTTTCTTTCTCTTTCTTTATCAACATTTCCAACATAGGAACCACAAACGCTAAAGTTTTTCCCGATCCAGTGACTGCCTCCGCGACTACATCTTTGCAAGACAAAAGTAACGGAATTACAGCGGCTTGTATCGGAGTCATACATTTGAAGCCCTGCTTTTTAATACAGTTTAAAACAGGCACCGACAATGGCGGTGAAACCTTTTCCCAATCTTTATTAACCATTTTGTACTATTACTTTTTTGTAAACAATACACCATCTCTTCATTTGACACTGACAAGTTTATCACATACCCCATGTGCTTTTGACATATGTCATGATTACAAAATATGTTCGGATACCTACTGTAATCGTGTAAGAATATTATCTGTGACAAATCGAACTCACGAATAATTCAATGGTAATGACTGTCTTGAATATGTAATAGTATTATTTATCTCCATGTGAACATTTAGCCATTATGTATCTAAAATATTAAAGCATTTTATCAAGTAGTTGTAATTCCTATTACGTCCATCGGAATGTGCATCGATATTAATCACTAATCAATATGGCGCATGTTGATATGACAATCTGACACTTGACAGCTGTGTTTTCGTTTTGTCTGAAGCGAAACGTAACGCAAAATTGTATGATGTTTATTTTACATCTCCAATAAATTAGAAATAAGCAAACATGACGAGACCATTCGGTAACAGTGAAAAGCGATTTTCAATCGACGACGCGTTCGAAGAAGAGACTGATGAAGCCATTAAAGTGTACGGTTCGACGGTTGATAGATCTCCCATACAAAACAAATTTAAGAATGGAGGCGATTCAGGCATATCCAGGTAACGTTAATCCTATAAAATTAATTTTTCTCGCATCATTAAAACAATTTTAATACATAAAAGTGGACATCAACTTGTATTTTTCATTTTGAATCTTTGTGATCATGACCTTTTGTGAGTCATTTTCCTATAGTGGGGCAAAGGCGTATGAACTAGAATACATTAGCCGTTATTCGCGTTCCGTTTAACTAATTTACACGTCAATATTGCTCTAATTACGTTCAGGATTTGCTAATGACTATGAGGTTGTAAACCTATAACTGTACAGTTTACAGGACAATAATTAGCCTGGTATCTTATCAGTGAATGTAAATAAACATTAACCTTGAAGCCCAAAAATTTTAATTGATATTGCAACACCTTTAAAAATAATAATTATATTATTTAACACAAGTTAAACATGTTTAAAAAGTTATGATTTAAAGTAACATCACTACATAGTATAAAATAAAGTCGCTTTCTCTGTCCCTATGTCCCTTTGTATGCTTAAATCTTTAAAACTACGAAACGGATTTTGATGCGGTTTTTTTAATAGATAGAGTGATTCAAGAGGAAGGTTTTAGTATATAATTTATTAGGTTTTAGACAGAGCGGGCGAAGCCGCGGGCGGTAAGCTAGTGTAGTATAAAATACAGTCTATAATATTTACTACTTCCTTTATAACATTCATTCAATGAAAATGTATTGGTGATGAATAATAAACATGGTTCTTTATATGGAATGCATGATTAAGCTTGTTTAAATTATACAACTGATTCAAACATGGTATGCTTAGTGCTTACATCATGTTGCAATTTAGTCTGATGAAAATCACTTATCAAGTAAGATAGAGCTAATATTAAAGATTATAAAACGATTATCATAGTCAACACTATAATAGTTTAAAAACCTTTTTCATACCAAACCGGCCACATTGTTAATTTCTCATAACAAAGAAGAAGTATTGTATAGGTTACAATTTTGTCTTTGCTCTGTGGAAAATGATATATCAAAATGTACAAAAGCTTACTAGTTTTGTATCATATTTAAGGTACATTTTTACATAATCTGACAGGGTTAATTTTACAAGTATAACCTTTATTGAAAATAGTGTAAAAAAAGTTAAACATTGACTTATTTATATGTATCTACACAATCTAAATTAATATAAAACTAATCTTATTTATTACGTTAATACATGTGTAGGTCATAGAATCAACAAATTAAAAAATATTGTTAATATTTACATTTTACCTTTACCTACCAAACAACTAAATTAATGATTTTTCCACAGCAGGACCTACAAATGTGCGGACGACACCACATCCCGTGACTCAGACTCACTCATACACGAATATGTGGAAGCTTCTCAGTCCGTCTATTGCTGGAACCACCCCAAAGTCAGAGAGAACTGGAAAACAGTATTTGCTGCTGTCATACTCCTTGTAGTGGGAGTAGGCCTTCTCGGCATGGGTGCATTTGCCGTAGCAGAACCCGAAAATGGTCTCCAAGGTGCGGTATTCTTCGTAGCCGGAATGATTTGCTTCGTACCTGGTGCGTATCACGTAGTCTACATATGGCTAGCCGCTCGTGGACAAAGGGGCTACGATTTCTACCACTTACCATTATTTACTTGAATAAAATTTTATGAAGATGTAAAATCTTAAATTTCGAATGAGAAGAATGACTGATGTATGTGATTTGCTCTCTACTCTTTGCCTATAGCATGACTAGCATGTTTCTTTTAATGGAATATACAGGTTTTCTATTGCGAAAATATGAAAAAAAAGGAATTAAGATGTATATTGCATTTATTGAAAATACAACATCTACAGAGCATGATTAATTGAATAAAAATTTCTATATTTGTGTAAAAAGGGAATATTTATACACTTTACACTTACTAAAAGTGCCTAGTTAGTGTTATAATTTATTGTAAATAGCTGTACTGCTTTTCATCTAAATGTGTTGTGATTTTTTTGTACCCTTTCTTTCGTATTTAATATAAGAGACATCTCAAAAATATTGCAATTGCATTATTGTAGTCCTAAATTAATTGATCTCTAATATTTAATACATTATTTCAATGGTATTTGATGGCCGTGAATGAATCTCAGACCATCAGCAGTTTGTATTCTGAAACTAAAATGTGATTTGAAATAAAACTGCATTAATTGTACTGCTGATAAGAAAGGCAATTTTTTTATGTATCTATTATGTATGATTTATCAATTTGGCCATATCCTTTATCATTTGTGTGATTTTGATTATATTTTAAAAGATATAATATGTTAATGTTAACTGTAACTTGAAAGTTGTATTTTAAATTTTTTAGTTGTATTATTAAAAATTGCTTTGATCCCTTTTGCTACGCTTGTCGTAATTTTGTGTTCCTTTATATATTTACATGTATTTTTTTTCTAATATAATAACAGATGAAATGATAAAGAATACATAATGCAAAAAGTTGTATTTTTTCACATGAAGTTTATGGTGGTATATTCGATTATAATAAGGACTTAAATACATGTAAACTTAATGTAACATTATTGACGTCAGCATTGTATATAAAAGAAGCCTTGTAGTGTAGCTAATATTGTTAGTCGCAGTTCGTAATGTAATTGTATTATTTTAACATAAAATTTTGTTTTTATACTTACAGAAATCAGATTTAATTTAATGAATTTATTTGAATAATGTTTTGTTGAATATATTATTAAATATTTTGAACTTATGTAAGACATTATATCAGACTTATTGGAAATTGTATATGAATGGCAGCAAGTTATTATAATGTTGAAAATATGGCATGATTATTTTTATTTATTATAGTATTAAACAGTATAATCATAAAAATATTGTTTTTTCATTACATATTGTGAAGTATTTCTTTAAAATGAATGTAGGTAGATAGTATAAGACTTGTTTGTAGCTATTATTAGTATTTCTAAACAATATTGAATCATCTGACATATTAATAATAAGAGATTTGACCCATTATTGCAGAAAGTGTTAATTTTTTGTACTGTATCTCAAAAATTAATTACCGAGATTCTACTTACTTTCATTTGTTACTTAAGAATAGAAAAGACTAGTATGAAGTTTTTTTCTACAAATAATTTAGATCAAATTAAAACTGCAAATTTTCATACAGAAAAATGTGTGACTAAGTGGATAACAAATAAATGGTTTCTCCCTTTTTATACTTCAATTTACATCAATATTTGTTTTTCAATATCATTCAATCATTAGGTATAAACATAGATGTTTTTCAAACATCTATGTTTATATCTAATCATCATTAAAATATGTTTTAAGCAATAATAACAATATCAATTTAGTATCCCAGTTACCTGTGTGAATATATTGTGATATTGACTGATGAAATTCTTAATTATTGTAACATATCCTAAATTGAGTGTAAATCACAATATTTTCAAATGTATAGTTGATTTTATGCTCGGTTTTTCATGTAATTCTTTGTATTGATCTAGGTTAAATTGTAAATATATATAAATATGTTCAAATTATTGTGTTTTATTAATAAATATCCTTTGAAAATAATTTGGGCTAGAAAGAGTAGACTAATTTATTTATCTAGCTTGAATTTAAATATTGCTCTTTTCCCATAAATATAATTAACTATTCTAACAGTATATTTTTTAATGTAGATAATATGCTTATGAATAATTATTTAGAAATTTTACTTTCCAAATTTTGCATAATAGGCCAGTAGAAATCGACACTAAAAAACCCTAAATTCGCAAAGCACGATGTAGATTTGAATTTTTGGTATGTTGTTTGGATCAGTTAGGGTGATGTAAATCCCAATTTGCAACTTCGAAAAAGTTGTGCTCGCTGCGCACCACGTGATAAACTGCGAAAATTTTGGACTTTTTTCACTTTTTGCTCTAAAAGTCATAAACTATGCGTTTCCGACAAGTATGATTCAGTACATAA
>CAJQZN010027990.1:0-29326 GCA_907164685.1 Colias eurytheme | reverse complement strand
ATGTGAACGTTGCTCGGGAATCTAGAACCACCATACTATATGTTTGATACCCATCAAATTAACTGGTGTACTGATATTATGTAGAACAGCTCTAACAAAGAGAAGCAGCTCTACTAGAGCTGCTTCTCTTTGTTACTAAATTTTCAGGTTGAATCGATTTTTTTATAAGGATGTTGACTATTTTATATATACATATACACGTTGCTAACAAAACACTATATTTTACTCTTAATTAATTCCTACCTACCTACCTACCTTGAGCGAACGATTAATTTTTGAGTGATTAATCGCTTATATCCGGAAGTTATATGTATGTTATTTATATTTTATGAATGTGTATGAACTAAGCATTAAAAACGATGTAAGAAGTAATATATAAAGCAATAGGTAATGGTTGATTTTCTATAATTCTTAATCATCGTATTGCACTTTCATAAGATATCCTCGCGAAAGATATCGCAATACAATAATGAATAACTTGAACAGATTATTGACTAATATCGATATATATACCTAAATATCTGCAGAATAGCTCCATTACCCTTGTCTCATGTAAATAACTGGAGTTTCGTTTCCAAAATTACAGTAGCGATGCATTTATGTAATCACGAAGCAATTCAAGGATTCAATAATTAAAATCAAAATATTTATACACATTACAAGTGTTGGATAAGTAGTGCAGTTATTAACAAAATTTATTCCACTTTAATGACTATGATTGGAAGGTTCGGATATCTAATTAGGTGTAACGCGATCTAAAACCAGTTAGATACATCATCATTACGCGTGCTTGTGATTGAAGTGCACGCTACTCTAATAATGAGTATCTATAACATTAAACCTCGACATGTCCGTAGTATGAGTAGGTATACCTATACAAAAATGTTAATTTTAACTCCTATAAAATTATGGTTCGGATGAATAAAAACTAATGCCTATAAACTTTTTAAAGTAAAATTGGATTAATAATAATTGTTATATCTACAAAAACATTAATAAACCTTGCAAATTATGTCATTCAACTATTGACGAATTGTGCAAAGTATTTATCGTGTTCCACAAAAGGCTTTATTGGCACGTCCATAGACCGTGACATAGTTATTTTGACACTCGATAAAAATGTACGCGTGTAATAGCTATATGTACCTAGTAGGAACGTGTGTCGATGCGTTAGTTTCTCCAAAATTATATAATGGAATCGTCAAACAATTGGTGCTGAACCGACGTAATTAAGTTAAACAGAAGCGTGATTAACGCTATACTGCTATAATATGCATTCCTTATAATTTGATTGAATACCTACTGAACTGCGATAACAAGAGACAAGTCTTTGGTTTTGTAACTTGTAAGCACTTTGTTTTGAGTCTAAAAATAGTTTTCCCCGTTTTATCTGAACGCCATTTTTTCCCTATAATTATTGCGATAAAAGTTTTAATGTGGTTATTGAAGATTAAAGATATTACCTAACTCTTTAATTGGTAAATACAGTAAATCAATACCCATTTATATTTTAGGAGGAAAGATTTTTTTTGCTTGATTGTTTGTTTACTACCTTATATACTGGACAAATTTTGAAAATTCTTTCACCAAAAAAAAAATATTGGTCAGTGGTCTTGAGGAGGTCTTCAGTGATAGATATTTTTCTTAGATACTCTTCACCTATATATATCATCTTAAGCGGAGTCGTGGCGAAAAAGTAAAATTAGCTGTAATATAGAGAGAATTAGAAACGTTGTTTCACAAAAATCGCACAAAATTATTCCGCACAAACAGTGTTTTGCGGAAGCGGATTTGATTGAAAATTGGACCTTCAATATAACTACAAATCGCTTTCACCCGTCTCAAATTAATGTTTCCATTTCAAGGTATCATTGTGTATGACGGTCGTCGTGACAACGCGTGGCGAGTGACCCACGCGTCCATGTACCCAGACCCTGACCTTGGCGAATATGACATCGGTGGTGATAAGTTCACTCTCATGGACGGTGTCGTCGGCCTGACACATTCACCAGCTCAAGGTCTTTTGTACTACCAGCCATTGGCGACTGACAGGTACCTAAGGGGAATTTAAAAGTATTGAAGCTAGTGAATAGCAATGTAATTGTATCATTGTTGAAGACGTTATTTATCCAGATTTATTGATCGATATTTATCCAGATTTATTGATACTCGTGGCATTTTTTTTGTTACGTTAGATGTAGTTTCTCTATATTTTATTAGAATATTATGTGATATTATGTTTCCGTTTTCCAAATTTAAATTGTAAAATGAAATTACACCCATTATAAAAACATAAATAGTTACATAAATCATTATCTAAAAAAGTTTAATCACTTCCGAATTCCTAGCCTTAGTGGTCGACATTTATAATTCCGGTAAAATATTAAAGTTTCACAAAATTATTTATGTAGGTAACGTAACGGCACCAGTCTTGTACAGATTAAGGAAAAAATTGAAGTTTTTTGCAAATTTCTCGTAAGTTTTTTAACTTTATTGGATATTGTTTAGTTAAACCTTTAGTTCAATGTTAGTTTAACGTAACCAATGTTAGAAAAAAGATTACAATGCATAAATAATGAAGTTATTTATAAATTAAAAAACCACTTTTTTGCACCAGTGTTGGACAGTGAAAAATCTAATGATGGACACCCAGTTTTGGACAACATCCAGTTATGATCACCCATTTATGGACTGTACCTAATGTCGTTTCTCCAGTTATTTACACTTGGAGAAGACTTATAGTTATCAATAGAATCTTGAAAATGATGATTGGAATACAATAAATCGGGGATGTATTTATAAAAAATAGTACTTATTAATTATTTTGCATACTTGTAATATTTAAAACAGTCTTAATTTCCATTTTCTATGCAAAAATTGGACAAATGCATCGTTAAATACGAGTTATGTCCGTTAAGAAACACCAATATGGTTTTTTTCTCAATAAGTCAGGGATGAAAAATATAACTAAAAAAAGTACTGCCATTCCATCCATTTTGGGACTTCTTCTTCTTCGTCATATCACTCTAGGGGGGTAGATGTTACCCGCTTCACGATGTTCCGCCATATCTCTCTGTTTCCTGGCATACCGCTACACTCGTGAAGTGAATCGCCAATCTGAATCCGCCAGCAGCCTTTCTGATCGGTCCATCGATATGGATTCCAAATTGTAGCACGAGGCAAAAAGCTTTTTTTAAACTGTTGTCAAGATGGTGTGGATGAAATTTAAGCGTGTGTGCTATATGGTGATGAAATTTAGCAGCAGACAACGATCCAAACAGTTCATCAGAGAACTCTCTATGATAGATGCGTTACAATACGCATAAGTATGCGACTTTTCTACGCAGTGATAGAGAATGAAGCCGAGAACGAGTCGCACAGCACATAATGACCCATTGTTCTAAAATATATTCTTCATGTTTAGATAGATATTATGTTGTTGGACCCATTAGTGTAATTTTAACAAAAAATATCAATGTCCATTATAGGAACCAAAGCAAATCCAGTCATGGACAATTGTTGTACAATATTGGAACCCTTTGTTTGAAATGGTCGTGATAGGTATATTATTAATCAGAAAGAAAAGACAATACAGAAAAGCGCATGTAATTAATACCTTTAAAAAAAGTTTATTTTCGACACTTGTCCATAAATGGATATATCCATAGAATTGAATCCAGTTATGGACACTGATGAATTTTATTTAAACAACATAACCTATCATGATACTAAATCGTGTAATATTTTGTACACTTAACTACTATAAATAAAAGTAATATCAAATTTTGCTGACATTTATACAAAAATTCTTATAACCAAAATTGTGTCCTCACTTCCTTAAGGATTTTACTTACTTCCAGTTATGAATTTTGTTTTGTTTTTCAATGATCGATGAGAACAATAAAGCAATCTACATTACCAATAAACTTATATGAAGATTTCCTTATTTCAAAATGATATTAATTTCAGATTATTCAGCGTATCAACAGCCGTATTAGCATCAGGCCCCCCAGCAGAGGGAGCCGACTTGCCCGTGAACCTTGTGGGCCGCAAGTCCTCCCAGGGTCTCGGTATCGCTGTCGACCCACGCGATGACACCATCATCTTCAGTACTATGACTGAAACCGCTGTTGCGGCGTGGAACCCTATTACTAATTCTCACAGGTAAAATATGTCTATTCCTGTCTATTATTTATGCGCTTATTAAAACGCTGTCAAATAAGTGTTATATAGTTATTGTTAATCAATTAAGATACCTACTAAAATAACAATTTTCAATATTTATATTGATGTTAAATTTTCCGTTTATTTACACTATCCACTGTAATGTGCAAAAAATATTGATTGAAAATATTAACTTTTGCCATTTTTAATCTCGAGTTTATTTCTTTTTTAAATTGAGTCTTTACTTCAACAATTCTTATGCAAAATTTGGATGAAGTGAATGTTCACGTTCACTATGTGAGAATGTAATTAATATGTAATTAAATATTTTCTAGATTGCTAGCTCAAGACGCAGAAAAGCTGCAGTTCTGCGCCGAAGTGCGATGGGCCGAAAGAGACAATGGCGCCATCTGGGTCTTGTCCACGAGATTCCACAAATTCTTCAAGAGAAGTGTCTCCAAACATGAGGTAAAATAGTTATCCATTGTTTAAGGAACTATGTTTGAGAATGTGTCGGTAAAAATACTTTCATTAGAGTTAGTTTTAGAAAAACGGAGAAAGGTAAACTATCAGATATGTGGACTACAAAATAGATATTATGTTAGTATAAAAATAAATAGTTTATAATGTTTACGTAATAACATTTTTTTTTCTTGAAATATATGTATAATGTATATGTAAGGTTAATCCAAAAAAAAAATTACCAAGGGGAAAAATTGGTTACATAGTTTGAGGTAAATTTATGAAAAATTTGCGTACTTATCTCTGACATAATTCAGTAAAATGTACCCTAGATAGCTTACTATCAACATGCAGAATATATTGGAAACTCCATTCATATATAATAAGTTCTTATCATTCAATGCATTATTATCCTCCGTGTGGGGATTTCTTTGTAGTAGTTGTAATTTATGAGATGATGTTGCACGACTTGAAATTATAATATTATTTCCTTTAATATGCAACACATGATGCTATAATTAATGTGACTGAAAAATCCTTATATAAGTGCAATAATGAAATTCCATAAATTATTCAACGGCAGGTAACAATTTTCAATAAAGTAAAAGCCAAAGTAGTTATACATATTAATTTTAATAAGGCGTAATAAATGATTTTTTTAGTTATACATATTATATTATCTGCTTATAAGTATATCTTACTTACCTATTAGTATATCTTACCTCATATTTTTATCCTATTAAAATTTGAATGATGAAAGTATGAACATGTAGAGCCGCGTGAATTTCACGCGAGAACTACTCATGGTCGGAAGGATAGTTTAGTAGTTAGTATATCTGTAAATAATAATATATGACCAAATATTAAGCTTTTTCAAAATCTTCCTTTTCATCAGGAAACATGACCTGGCTCTTCAGCGTTCTTTAAATTAAATTTATTTAATTATGTTAGTGATTAACAACTGATTTCTTTCCCTTTTTTGATAAATTTATATTATTAAACTTATTTAATAGTTTGTAATAAATTTCAGATTAACCTCCGAATAATGCGAGTGGTAGAAGGAGGGTACGGCGGCTATGTCTCTCTGCAACCACATTTACAGAGAAGATCAACTGCTAACATCACAGCGAACTTTTGAACATATAACATAAATGCCTCAGAGCTATATTAATAAAAAATGTAATATTAAATTTATTTATATATTTTGGAATTTTGAAATATCAGTGCTCTAGAAAATAAGTTTATCAAATCTTGCTAACATTTATCCATTTTTTTAAATTCTGTTAAATGTATTCTCTCTTCGTCGTTTATACGATGTGATCTACTTTTTTCTTTACAAATAATTAAACTCATATAGAAAGGCTATTATAACATAACTTCCCAACTAAAACATCATTATTTAATGTATTTTATTTTATTTCCTAATGTGCGATTTTGTGTGTACTTATATATTTTATAATAAGCTCATTTTATTTTAAGTAAATTATACATTTTGTATGTATGTTTGCGTGTCTGCTTTCTAAAAGATGTAATAAACTATAAACATTTTAACAAAATTGAAACGAAGCCAGTTTTGAAATCATTTTCTAGAAATAATTGTATTATATAATTACGTGTGTAATAATAATTTATATTGATTAATCACCTTCAGTCATAAAGGTCTACTCCAGTGTGCTTAGGCTCTAGTCTTTATGGAATTAATTTTGCGAATATGTTTTGGTACAGCTTAGTCGAAAAAAAGTTTTATAATGTTATTTTATATAAAATCAAATAAATAAAGATAAATTTAAACGATGACCATTACATTCCCAAAATAAGCAGTAATATGTGTTTTAATAATACAAAGTAGAAATGGTGTTATTTTTATTAAAATAGATACACAACAACAATAACCAAATTTCGTATCAACAGTTACCGTATGTAATAACCAAAACATTTAATTTAGAATAATGAGTAGACTTTGAAAGATGCATGAATATATTGTATGTAAATGTAAATATATAACACAAAAAAATGTTCCATATACGTATGTGTTAACACAGGAGCTTAGGATTTATATTTAGCTCAGTTTACCGATTTTGTATTTTTATACAATAAAAATTGAGGAATAATATAAATTGTTTTTAATTTTCCTGAAAAGACAAACACATCAACAATAATATTATAAAATGCAAAAATTTGGATTTCAAATTTGGTTTGAACTTTGTTGATGATAATTTAATTAGACATATCGATGTTTGTTACTCAATCATATCAAAACTACCTACCTAATAAAAATTTACGAAAATACTTATGAATGAATGATGGATTAGCTCACTCTTGTTGATGTTAAAGTATCTTTTATTGTTATTTTTATAATGACGTTATATTTTATACTTAAATTTTAATTCAGATTAGTTGAATCAGAATGCTTTAAAGAAAGTTGCGCAATAAAAAAGTATCTAATGATTACACTAGGTATTACAAATTTTAAAAAAGCTTCTTATAAATAGATGCTGAGCCATTAATGTCCTAAATTCCTTCCTTGATAGTTTTATCCCGAAAATCCCACGGGAACGTTTTTCTTTGACTACGCGGGCGAAGCCGAGGCGGAGTCGTATATAGCTTGTCACAAATAAGAAATGCAGCTATATCTACCTAGTACCTACCTCACAAACCTCATTATTTAAGTAAATAATAATTATCTTAAATTCTTATCTTACAAAACTTATTTTCAATAGTATTTTAGAGTCTTATGTTATTCATCAAATTCGTGTTATGGGCTTTCCTCTACGAATAAAAATGGAGTTACCTAATTCAACAATATGTCTGAGTACTCCCTATTTAGTGCTATTATTTATTATGTGTTAAGAGAGGAATAGATAAGAGGAAGTACCTACCTAATAGATATCCAGGATTTGTTTGGTTTTGTGAAATGTTATGTTATTACACAGATATCCAGGAATGTAATATATTATGTATAACTGTATTAAATCACCCTAATAACAAGATTAGTGGGAGCGGAGTAGCGAAAAATTCCTTTCAAAATAAACTAAGTTGCATGGGTCAGTTAGCTAGAGGTATTCCTTGAACTTACTCTAATAATATTTGGCGCTTACTTAAAAACATATTAAAAGTGGCATCAGCACTATATTACGCATTTTGATAGACACTTTGATATAAACAAATACTTCACCTGTATCTTCCATGGTTTTAACCAATAAAATATATAGATACAGCATGTATATACTTTGGAAATCCTGCCAGATTGATAAGAGATAAAATGCTGTAGTTATCTTACTATCATTACCTACAGGCGTAGCCTTTTGTCTGACGGTCAACGTTGTATGTTTTGATATAAATTTTCTTTTTCTTTTCCTCTTTAATTAGGACATTATAGCGGTCATCGATTTAGTTAATGCAATAAATAATACATTTAATACTATTATTGCTTTTCATTAATTACTTCTTAAATAGAAAGAAGATACTTTATATTTTTATATTAATTTGAACGTTTTATCTTCCAATGATCCTTAAAAAATCCAAAGGTACCTTGCTTGCTTAGGACAAAAAGATTGGATTGGATTTACCAAAATGTTATCGTATTACTTACCTATTTATATATTTTTTTATCAACTATTGAGATGAATAGAACTTTTGCAAATCTAATTTAATAATAAATCACATTTTAAATAAGATTGGTTATAGCTATATTATTAACTAATTAGTTTTTGCTGCTAAAGATTACGTTAGGGAATTACCTACGAGGTCGTGACTGCAAGATGCTACCCGTATGTGAAAATAACAAACTGGGTTTATGGACGGGAAAAAACGCATTACCTTTTAGAACGACCGTAATGATTATTTGAAAATGATTAGTTTACAAAAATAACTTTGAGTAAATTATTTATAGTAGGTAGATATGTGTTTATATTACAGCCAACTGGTTCAGTTAATTCATCAACAGTCTAGGCTCATTATAGTTTTATTAACTGCATGTATAATATCCAGCCCTATAATAAAATAGCTATTTGGAACTAGTACATCTACTTAATTATTTACCTAGACTAAAATTTAGACGCGAATGTATTTTGCTCTGACCTATATGGCTCTGACATTATTCCTCAAAATTTGCTTACCGTTTTATTCAAAAATGAAGAAATCGAAGCAAGGTATGGATGATGTTATGATTGACCCGAGCAATTTAAATAATAAAACATCGAAAATATTTTGAAATTTGATACAGAGCATTTTTGAATTTGTTCTTTTATTATTTCTATACTTAATACGTGAATGTTATAAGCCAGTTAATTCAGATAAGGAAATGCAGTTTCCTTTCCTCGATCATGTCATCCTTTTTCTTACAAAGGATTTCATTTGAATATTGTATTCGCACGCACCGCACCATCTAATATGACAACGTTTCAATGGAACTTATGAAATGACTTACCGCTCGTACATAGAGGCTCAATTCGCTCCCTGAACATTAACAGCTGTTTGGGGACTTTCTAGAAAATACCTACCACTAATGACCTTAGAATGTGGACTAATCCTTCACACTAACAGTTTCACGTGTGTTTATGAGCGATGGAAAACTTGAAAAACTTTAATAATAGATGGCTTACACAGTAGGTATACTTATGCTTATTTGGTTGCTCTACCATAATGATTTTTTAAACATCGGAGTTGGTGAAAAAAAGATAATTGTTCAAGATAATTCCTATGCTTCTTTGCCTCTAACGACTCAAGTGCGCCGTCAAATAAAAAATATATTTATTTTCGTATTTCATTTTTGCTATATTTAATTACTGTAACCACAAGATTGACGGTTTGTTTGTAGGCAGGGAATACAGAAAACTATAATTGGTACTCCATCAATCATTATCATACCTATTCGCAGTCTTTTTTTAGAAGTGTGTTATAAAATGTATGAAATAAACATTTTTAATAACCAATGATAAAATGATTATAATTTTAAAAATAGATTTGTACGAGTTTACAATATACAGCTGATACAAAAAATGTGCAATAATAAACTAATAATAAGAGTTAGGCACTTAGCTAGAATAGTGAATGTGAACAATAAAATATAAATCTTAATCAATCTAAGTCAGTGTATTTTTTATAAAGAAATATAATCTATATTCTAATTCTTTCGGTATTACTGAACTAAAATAATGCGGATATGAATAACATAATGCTAAAACTTGAAATTGCATTGGCTGCGTCTCGCCGGTTGATATTACAAAGGCTAATAAAAATATTTTCGCTGTAAGTGTAATGTGATTTTTTATGAGGAAATGCTTGTATGAACTATTTCAATAAATGCAAATATTAAAGCTTTTTGGCGTTATTTCACTGTAAAAGCTGCCCGGAATCGGTCACATAAAACACAGAATACCTACTTGTACCTAGCTAAAGGCTAATGTATAATTTTCGTATCAAGTAAATAAATAGATATGAAATTATATCTAAAAAAAAAGAAAATAAGCACATAGTGTCTGTCGTTTATTACAATATCTAAGAGTTCATTTCATATAAGTAGTTGAAGTTCACAGCAGAGGCGGCTCGTGACAAAATTTGATGGGTGTTCACTTGAAATAAAACACTAAAAATACATGGTGTAAATCAGTACAATTAATTAAAAAAAATACTTGTAAAGGAAATGCATACTTGTCATGTCTTTCTTTTTGGTGTGCAAAAATATCTATACTTAACTTTTTGTGAAAATCAGATATCTGTGAACTTCACAGAAACATGTACGTATACGTATGTTACGATCGCGTACAATTTATTATATTTGTTTTTTGTTTTTTCATTTTATGTGAAAAAATTCATCGCTTAACTAACTCGCCGACTTCAGTTACTAAAGTACTACATATAATATTTTTTATAAATTAATATTAAAGTTGTTTATTTGCATAGACTTAGCTTTTGTTTTTATCTTATTTAATTTTATGTTACATATTGTCTGTGCATAAAAGTCACTTTCAATTTCTATAAATAGATTAATTAAATAGTGTTATAACTGCAATTATATTTTAAAAGTACGGAACTGTTGTATAGTACCTATATTTGACAAGAGCTCAACACAAATGTACTTGACGTCAAGTTGTGTTTACATGAATATTTTTTTTAGAAAATCTTGGACGAATTTAATGTAGTATAACGAAGTCCATCAGGCATGTAACTCTAAAAATAACCAACTTACGGAAGCAAAAAATATACTTTTAGATAAAATTTATTACCGATTGATGAATGAACTCTATCATACACCCTTATCTTGCGTAGTGCCCTATCTTTTAATGTTTATTATTATTTACTACATAGTTACGTATATATACCTACGTTGGTTATGACACAATATTTATGGTCCCTGAAAGAGGGTCAAATTTTATAGTGAATAAATATTCATCTACTAATTTGTAGTTTAAAAAATTACACAACTCAATTCATTATAAAGAATATTAACATTGAGAATAAGTACCATTGTTACGATACTTATAAAGGAAAACATAGCACATTATGTTTATGGTGCTAAACTTTTATTGGGTAATAAAAATATGCAGATTTTCTTGAAGAAGACCCATACACAAGTACACACAAAAGTTACATTGCAGATACTAACATAATAGTCGTAGACGTAGTATATTATTATTAGTCTGTGGTCGTAGGTAATAATTATTTTGAATCGTCGTGATCTACCATTTTCCATCGGTTCAGAAAGCGGTTTCTACAGAGAAGAGCCGGCAACTCACTTTGTATAGCTCTTCAATATTACAATACAAATGCACGAAGTTTTGTTACAAGTATAAACGCTCTATAGTGTATTAGGTCCATATGTAAATGGTTTCTACTATCCGCAAGTTTCCTGCGACTTAGAGACAGATAGTTAAATATTTCCTCTGCTATGTAATAATCCAAAATCAACTTTAAATTACAATGAGTCATTAGTCATTACGGATTCATTATCACTAATAAGTATTATCTAGGTATCATTTTTTCATTCCAAAACTATTTATCAAATAGCGTACTTTTCCTTAAAAGTTGTTGCAATGATTCTACTTGAGTAATTTCATTATTTTTGTATCCGGCTATTGTTAATTGTATTTATGAGTTGCACAGAAGTATTAGAACTCCGACATTCACGTTGTCGGGACTTCTAACCCGTGTAAAATAAAAAAATTAAAAATCGTAAACCTCGAGAAGCGGTCAAGGTTTAGGTATATTATAGCTTCAAATATCAGTGTGAGTTATAGTGGAATTGCATTTAATATTTCAATTAACACAATAAACTAACTAGGCATTATAAAAACAACAATGCCACAAATAATGTCTAACTACCAATTAATTATAGTCAATATATTATAGTGTGTACTACAATATAAATAAACTAGTTTTTTTATATATATGTGATAAGACAGACAGACATTAAGATTTTTTTTATTTGAAAGGTTCTTTGGTGACCTGAACTTCCGCGTGTTTTATTTATAAAACAATAAATGAAAGGAGGTTGTACTTCATTTAGTTTGAGCAGCTTACGCATAAAATAACCGCCCCACAAATAAAGTACGAGTATATTCGAGTGTTGGTGAAGTGGTGTAATGTGCATAATTTATGAACTATTGTATACCTATGGTGAAAAAATTGCTTAACTAAAATAAAACAAACCCATTTAAACTAATTAAAATTTAATTTGAATACAACTACTTATTTAAACTAGTTGCAGCTAGCATAAATTATGCTTTTTATATCTATACATTTATTTAATTTATTGCTATGAATTAAACAAAATATTTCACATTAAGTGTTTCCTCCGTATAAACGAGTATTTAAGCTCATGAATACTTAGTCACAAAAAAATCTGCATTATTCGTATCGGGTTACTGCAGCGTATACCTACTTATATATATATATACGGCAAAGGTTCAAAGTTGAGGAACTTATTGTAAATAAAAACAAAGGTCTCATTAGAGGATAATTCAGAAAATCGCACTCATAACGCACTATCTATATGGGTTGGATATTATAATAAGTATTGGGTCGTGTTTCATCACAGTCCGAACTCGTCTCGCAGTGGAGTCACTCGTTTATTTATTGTGATTTTATCGTAATATTTAGGAATAAAAAAAAAGAATAATTTATGCATGCGCAATTCCGCGTTTTGCGCTATTAAACCAAGTGATAGAGATTTTGTGTACGTCAAGGTATGTTCATTTTTTATTAATTTTTTTGGTAGATGGAATACACGTGATATACTTTACTTTTACGTGATGTATTTTTCGACCTGTAATATATTTTGTTATTGATAAGACAGTAATAATTTATTTAGGATATATCAATATAATAATATATAACAAATGTGGGGTGATTAAAACGGTTATTTTAAAAACAAGACGATACTTCACCATAAAAGTATACTAAAATTAATTTAATTATAGATTTAATTCATTATTATAATTTAAATTGATCCTATCAGTATTTTTTTTGTCCCATTCAGCCTTTTACCTACCTTTATTCATCAAACTCAAACTCAAAACTCAAACATTTATTTTTTCAAATACATACTTCTTTTAGAAGCACTTTCGAATCATCAATACATATTTTTAACAATTAGGTACCACCGATCCGGAAAGCAGTAGATATATAGAGAGAAGAACCAGCGAGAAACTCCACAGTTGCTCTTTTAATGTCAATAATTCAATATTACAATTGCATTTTAAATAATATGTAACTTCTATACCATCACTATAAATTATTGAACTTTGATTGAATTCTATGAACCGTCCATCAGAAGCAAGTAATTTATTTAAATTTAAAAGAGAGGACACACCTCCAATTTGCATTAGGTAATCTATAATATATAATATGTACATAAAAATGAAACCCGTTTCGCGTTGTCAAGGCACCACGTGTGAACGGGTGGACCGATTTCGATAATTATTTTTTTATTATATTCCTTGAAGTACGAGGATGGTTCATGTATATAGAGAAAACGTAAATATGAACCGGGGCGGACCGCTAGTTACCTAAATAATCAAATGATGTAATTCACAGCCAACAAAAATCCAACATCTGTAGGTATAATCAAATCTCATATTAACAAATTCATTCTTAAATTATTAAAGTAATAAACATTTAAATATTAATTTTATAACATACCGATCCTTGTCGTCACATTTCATAGAAAACCGGTCAGCGGATTAGCGCATCAATGTACGTAATATCTACTATAAATTATTATTTTTACACGTTGAAACACGCCACGGGATATAGCATAATTTGCCATTGATAAATATGAGAGATTGGAAACAATTTACCGAATTTTAAAAGCTCAAATTTTTCATTCATCATCATGCATTAGTAATTACTAGTTCTTATTTGATACTTATTAAAATCTATATACCTATATAAAACTCAAAGGTGACTGATATAGTGATCTATCAACGCACAGCCCAAACCAGTGGACGTATCGGGCTGAAACTTGGCATGCAGGTAGATGTTAGGAAGTAGGCATCCGCTAAGAAAGGATTTCCCGAAATTCTTGCGGGAACGGGGAAAAACGGGGATGCACGTACAAAGTCGTGGGTGGAAGCTAGTATAATATATGACTGAAAGTACAATAATATTAAAATACCAGTTCACCAAAGTAATGGCAACATGGGCTTTTCCAGTCTTAAGTTTTACTGTACTAACCACAAAAGTAATGATAATAATTCTCGCTAGAGCCAACTTTCGTTCAAAAATTAATGATACGGACTCAATATAACCTACAATAATTATTAAACAACGATTACAGTTCTCGTTTTTTTTCGTATGTTTTTTTTTTAATTAACAAAAGCATATTAAAGTAACAGGATTAGATTTTTTAACCAGAGAAATATATTTAAGTAGTTACAAGAAGAATTTAAATTATTATTTTTATATTTTTAAATGTTTCACAAATTCAGATAAAAAGGCTGAATGTTAACTAAAAATAAATAATCTATTAATTCTTATATAAAATATTAGGATAGGCTATTAATAATTATTTTTTAATTAAGGTCTTAAGTTAACCTTACAATGTGTCACGAACTCTACATACCACTTCACATCTTACGCATCCACCATTACGTATATTACCTATTTACCTGTAAATATGATTCTAATTATTCTACTATATCTACCTTTAAAATATTACATCAATATTATCACAATATGTCTATTACTTTAGAGGTATTATATATATACATATACATATAACTTATAGGGAATAGTATCCTTATTCCTCATTTCAATAAAGAATTTATTGATATGTATAAAAATACATTTCTATTTCATTATACTTAGTTAGGTACATATCACTAAAAACATAGTAAAGATTATTTTAAAGATTAAAGATTTTTTTACAGAATATATAAAATAAAGCTTGTTTGTTGAACGTAAAATAAAACCTTTTAGTCGAAGTAGATGATTGAGTTCTTTAAAATAGATTCTAAAAGGTTCTAATTATGTTTGACGAAATGCTCATTCTATACGTATTAAAATAATAATAAAAATAATTTTAAATTTTTCAAATTATATATACGTTCGCATTTTATAGGCGTGGTTACGTTTTTACTTACCGTTATAATGCTTGTAAACTATGTTGTAAACCTACGTTGTAAACATTGGTTCAATGAGCAGATAATGTAATTTATAGAATAGCTCTGGACAACAATCTCTTTAATCACGGAAGTTATTTTTCAAACAATCTACAAAGCTTACAATATTAACGTTACTTTTATTACATAGAAAGTTGCAAAACAAAATTGATCGGTGAAATGAGAGAAATCAGATAAAAAACTCCATTAGTCACAGAAACATAGGCCGGAAAAGCGACCGTTGCACGTTGTAAGTAATTATTTTTTTCACAATTTAATACACTTTGCAATGTTAGATGTAAAAGTATTGTATGCTATTTAATTAATAAGAAATTCAATTAAGCGGTATAAATATAAATATAGTGTTCGAGATATACCGCTATAAATAAAGCGGTATATCTCGAACACTCTTAGCATTTATTTCTTAAAAATAATGAATTCAATGTTTTACATTTCTCACCATAAAATCACAATAAATGAATTAACATTTCTAATGTAAAGTGAATATTTTGATACATTAATTTATCCAGTTAACACAAAAAAATACATCATCTACATAAATTTAAAGAAAATGTAGAGCCAAGGTTTGATTATATTAATATATCGGAGAAAGTATTTTTCAAATATGTATAAACGAACACCTACAACAGTTAAATAAATTATATGTATTTTTAATATCTTTGTCATGGATTTTTTTTGTTGTTCACTTCCCGTACATTATATTGGAGAGGGCGCTGACTCCTGGCATACGGGTTTTCCTAGTGGGAGTTAGCGACATTTTCCTACTGTTCAATTTATGGACAAAATTGTCAAAATGAATTTTATTTTTAAAAGTAAGATAAAGATCATTTTATCGTGTCAATGATATTTTAAATGTCGTTTCAAAACAACGGCACAATGTGAGGTACTTAACTAAATAAAAAGAGCTACGTTTACGACAATAATTATGTATTATTATTTATTACAATAACAACCATAGCAAGTTCAATGTCACGAAGTCGTTTGTAACCATCGTATATATACGATCAAGACACGGATGAGCATTCAATTTTCTTCCAACGACTAATTTATTCTACCCATTAAAAGAATACATACTACATAGTCACGACATCTTTAGCAATAGAGAAAAACAGGCTTTTGTTTTGAAATAACAATCATCATCTACAACTTAGGTATCAATATTTTCCTGTAGTTGCATGTTTGTGTTCGGGGTTGGGACAGTGACTTTGAATCAGTGTGAGATAGTTGGGGAAAAAGTGCGAGCATTTCGTCGCTTTCTCAAAAAAAGTGAAGTGAAAATCTGAAACCTTTTTTGCACATAAAATTTAATTGAAATAAATATCTCATTCGGTGACCAATGATTATAATATGTTTGTTTTTGACTTTTGCCCACTTGGTATAGTTATTTTTAAATAAGCATCAAGTGGTTATTAATTTATTTATTTATTAGCTGACTCGTGTAGAATTTTGTGTTAGCAAACTTAATCATCGTTTTTACTGACCGCAACTTTCGTTTAATTTGAATCTAATATTAACCAAAACGGTCCAGCCATTCTCGAGTTTTAGGTTGACAAACGTTCAGCCCTTATTATATAGTGTACGAAATATAAAATTAATTCATCACTTTATTTTAATTATAGAAATAGTAATTGTTTTTTTAATTAAAATTATAAACTTATCAAATTGTTATCTCTATGAGTTCAATACCTGTACAAATGGAGCAATTACGGAAACTTGATTGCTTAAAATTTCAGTACATTAGGGTTCACTAATAAATAAAAAATAAATAAAAATTTGCGAGTCTACTACGAAATTAAATTAAAATTATTTTCAATAATACCTACTTTATGTTATGATAATAAACCGTTAAAGCAAGATTTCTTCAAGATCCGGATAATCTTTAACGAATTTTTTTTTTCTAAAAGATGCGTAGAAGATCACGTGACATCTCTTCCTTCTTGCGTAAAGTAATAATTGACACCATCAATTGTATGCTAAGATTGTATATTACGAGTAACAAGGTTAAGTAGAGATCGGTATTTCACAATATTTAGGACGGATATTCTTTTGGAATTTAGAACCTTCTTGTTATGAGATTAAACTCTCTAATCATCTATCTTCGTCTATATGATATATCTAACCTTACTTTACTGACGAATAACCAGCCATTAAAAATATAATACGTTGCGTATTGAGAACCTTCGTAACTTTAGAACGAATAAAATACTTTTATCAAGAAAACTGAAAACGTAAGTAATGCCATTTTCAAGTAAAATTTAGGTATAAATAACAATTATAAGAACATTGTTTCATGTTATTTAAACACAAGTTAGTTACATGTTACACAGTTAGTAACATATGTTGCTTACAAGGAGAATTTGAAATTACTATTTTTTTAAAGCTATAAATTATAGCTTGGTTCAGAGAAGTTGTAAGTTTCTTTTATTTTTTATTAAAGAAGTCAAAAGTTGATTATTTTTTTTTTGTTATTTGAATGACCAAAACCAACATCGAGAATAAATAACCGTTAGAAATTAAAAAGACATTCGCCATCAGTTGTTGTGTGAATCTGTATATTCTTACACGTGTATAAGTTTTAAATTGTTTTCTACTGTTCTTCTGCGTATTGGTTTTCCACGGAAAAACATTTTTAAAATTTAATATTTTTAACAGATGTTGTCAATTCAAGTGAAGTCAGTATTTTAAATCTAGAGAATCAGTTCAATACAGTTATATTAGCATTAATTATTACTATTCGTCATAAGAAAAACAAATACTTTTACCTTAACTGTATATTTGAGGATATAAATGGATATCGACCCATTTTATCATAATATTGAGCTCATATAGATATAAAATTTATAATCTAAAGTGTTTGTGGAATGTATCATTAGAGTATATATAAGAAAAAGATATCAATTTCATCTTAGGTCATACTCAGTGTGATTATAGTTCAGACTGCTAGAAGTAATACGACATAATAAATACATAATATTCGAAAAATTAAGTGAGTGAAATATAAGAAAGTGTTTATGGCAAAACAAATGAATTTGTTTCATACAATACTTGCAAGTTAAAACAAAAATTTGCTTTCAAAAACAAATTAAAAAATAAATTAAACTAAGACGAAATGACTTCGAGGGACTATTATTATCAAGACAGGACGTGCGGTCAACTGTTAAGACAGTACGGTAAGGTACTTTTCATAAAAACGTAGTTTTTACTACTTTTTGTTCACGCTTCTTTGACTCGTGTACTATTTGGACGTTTGATTGATGTTTTCCTTATTAAGATAACTACACTCTAATTACGTATTTCTGTATGACTATGACATATAATTATATTAAACAATAAACATCTTATATAACAACTAGTGGTTCGCCCCGGCTTCGCCCGTGGTACCTACATGTTTAAACTATCCTATCTCTCAAGTTGGATCGAACTGCACATGGTGTGCGAATTTTATTATAATCGGTTAAGTGGTTTAGGAGTCCATTGAGGACAAACATTGTGACACGAGATTTATAGGTATATATTAAGATAAAGCTATATAACAATTATATACAATGCACATTATAGTTAGTAACAACAAACAAAAAAATATATACTAATTGTACGTAATTTAGTATGTATCTAAAGCGAGAGATATATTTGTACAATTAATCTAGTCATGCATAAAATAAAAATGTTAAAAAGTTAGAGTTCGTAATTATTAATTACCATAAACCCACAATTTTGTGAGTACATAATATTTTGTGAGTACATAATATTCATTATTGTTAATTCAAATTAAATATAATAGGGTCTCGTAATTTTGTGTATGATGACTCGATAATCAAGATGCCTTTAAGAGAACCATAGTAACTTACAATTTAATATTGTAAATCCACACTTATTTAATCTTTGTTTTTCCAGATCCCCACCTTTTAGACATATACAAGGCTGAAATGAGTTACGGTATACAGAGGTTCTTTTTATTATCATACTGCCTGGCATGTTGCTGGCCAGGAATAAGAGCCAAAACTGGTCTGAGAATAGTACGACAATGGGCGGAGTTAGATTTCGAGTTTCCAAGCGAAGCGGTGCGGCAAATAGCGGCAGAACGGCAGTTCTATGTACCTGGCAATTCAGTTCCTATCGACGTTGATGTACAATACAGACAAAGTTAGTATGGTTTAATTTTGCAAGGTTTTTTTTAAAGATAATGCAAATGACGTAATATACGACTTCAACTGATAGATGATAAAAATCATTAGTTTGCAGGAGGGCAATGCTTTTAATACGGTATCGAGCTTTCGCATTGGAATTTACATTAGATAATCATGCGGTTTGGCTCAGGGTCTGGTTCGCAGACAAAAGAATTGAATAGCTCTATGGTAGAGCGAATTTCTTTTGACGAAATTCTTCAGCTGCGCAAACCGCAATAATTAGGTACGTAATAATTCATAAATAATTTTGTTTTATACTTCAGGTCCAGAGAAATCAAGAATATTCGTAACGCTACCTCGGTTCGATGTCGGTCGGCCCGTCACACTCGGCGTGGTTGCTGAAGACGGCAGAATCCGGGGATACCCAGATTATTCCTGGCACGACAATCAAGGAGTCAACTGTGATGGCCTCACATCCGTATTCAGAGTGGCTGTATGTACTTATAGCGTTATTCATTAATAATACGAATAATGATAAAAAAATCTAAGCTACTTCCTAGCAAAGATTATGTTTTGATTAAAATCTTCATAAGATCTTTTTTATTTCTTGCTAGTTAGAAGTAATATTTGCAACTCATAATATGGTTTTTCTATACTAATTGTCAATGTTTGTTTTCAATGCTTCACAAAATACTTGGAAACTACACTTTAAAATTTTCTTCACCTTAAATGACTAAGAGTCAATAACCTCTAGTGGGCAATAAGTTCTGACGAAAAATCAATATTTTATGTAAATATTACTATGGTTATGGGTTTATTTTTAAATCCTTCGTCGTGGGTAACAATTTAAACTAACATTTAAAATAAGAACTAGGAAACGAAACCAGTTTTTTCGCGAGAGCAGTTTTGAATTTTCGTGTGTTTTAAAATTAACCTATTGAAATGCTCATAGACTGTTCTTAACTTAGAGTTAATAGCGCGAAATATGCGAGTATGTTTTCAAAAAAATCACTAGTAAATTTGGTGTAAAATATGTGTAAGAAATTATAACATTATACTAGGTAATTATTTTTTTAAACATTGATGCTTTTAGTGATCTTTCTATAGCATTAGAATCAGCGATTTTACTCGCACCTAAATTGGCCCTTTCATTTTAATTATTGTTATATCTCATTTACATACTCAGTTTTTTTTCTTATATACATAATGAAATAATAATAATTATTGAACAATGAAACTTATTAAAGAAACGAAGTGATAATGCATGACAATAAAACGTAAACTTTATTTATAACTACAGACTAAACTCTTAATTACTTCTCTATTAGAATATGCTAAAATATTCGCAAATATACAGATAAAATATTAAGCTAATAATATTTGGTATGAAATGGAGTTATGCGAGAAAATAAAAATCAAACCGGTACCTATAATTCTAATAAATTAAATAAAGTGATAAAGTTACAGGTCCGTAGGTATCCGAGTTTCTTGGTATTTTCTCATCTTTCAACTATTCTACCAATATTGAAAATTGTTTCATCCATAGCAACTACAAAAAAATTAAACGTTTCTCTAAAACTAAACCTAAGCTATAGTTTAAGATTTTTTTATTCTGGCACAGCCGGGCTGGAGCCTACTCGACCCTAGTTCTCAATAAATATGTTTTATCCAGATTGACAAGTGTAACCGCCTATGGGTGATGGACGCAGGGAAGATCGGCGACATGCAGGTGTGTCCACCACAGCTGCTGGCATTCGACCTTCACACCGATCAGCTGATCTACCGTCACCGAGTGAACGCCTCCAATTATATCGCCACATCGCTTTTCATTACGCCTGTAAGTTGTATTTTATATCGCTACATCGATTTTTTATTTATAACGCCTGTAAGTTTAATGTTGTGCGTGCTTGAGTATTTGCTTTTATATGTTCATGTGAGGTTTAAGTTGTAGTTAAAGTTACAAATAACTTTAAATAAATTTCAAAGAATCTGAGCAAATTAATATATTAACAGATTCGAGTAAATATGCAAAAAAAATATGACATATTTAATTTATTATAATAAGAACTTATTCTATTAGGTTGTGGACACAGGACGAGGACCAAGCGGTTGCATGAACACATATGTGTACGTAGCTGACGTCTCTGGTTTTGGTCTACTCGTCGTGGATGTTGCCAATGATCGCTCTTGGAGAGTTACACACCGACACTTCTTCCCTTATCCTAATCATGGTACCTTCACTATCGATGGTGAGTTCAAATAATTATGTATTTGTTGCAGTTGTTAGTTAGGACAAGGTAGCGTTACTCAAATACCCAAATTAGTGATACGAAGCACTCAAGTTTAATAGCACATCACACAACCTTAAAAACTAAGATATAGGTTCGAATTTATTACGAAATTGTATTACCAATTACATTATTACTAGAAAACAATGTGATCTATTCCAGGGGAAAGTTTCGATTTGATGGATGGTGTACTCGGAATGGCCCTATCACCTCCTCTCCCCGATGATGACAGGTTCCTGTACTTCCATGCGCTTGCTTCTGTCACAGAAAACGTAGTCCGGACCAGTGTACTGACTAATGACTCATTTATTCAGAATTCTAATGCAGATCCTGGTTCAATCAGTGTAAGTTTATAAAACGTAACAAATTAAAATATGCTTACAGAAGAATCATCTAAAATTCCTAATACTTCGATAACTTGGTGCATTAGTGCCAAAGAATTGTTATAAATAATGTATATTATAGTATCAGATTCGTAGCTCAAAACTGGCTAGAACATTTTTTATGTAAATTGTACATATTAGTAAATTTTATGTTTGAATTTAATTACTCATTCCAGGCGTTCCCAGAAAAAAGGCCAAACCAATCAGCTGCTGAAGCGATGAATAAAGACGGTATTCTATTCTTCGGCTTGATGGAACCTCCGGGCATATGGTGCTGGAATTCTGCAACTGAATTCTCTACAAGGAACTTCCATCAAATTGCAATCAATAGAGAGACTTTACAATTCGCTAGTGGTTTAAAAATTGTTAACAATCTTAAAGGACAAGAAGAACTATGGATCCTTACATCTAGTTTTCAACGAGTAATGACTGGTTCTTTAAGGTCAGACAGAATAAATTATAGAATTCACGCTGAAAAAATCCCAACTTTATTGCAAAATTCTCCTTGTTTAATGCCCCCAAAGGATCGTACGACTGGCCAGCATGCCAATCTCATTACAGCAGACAGCCCAAAACATATCTTCAGATATGGAGTTGTAGCATTTCTTTAGAGATACAATCTATGTCTAATAAAATGCGGACCAGTTTTGTATTAAATAATTGGCCATAAACATTATTGTGTAATTAAAGGCGTATTAATATAGTTTGTAAGATAATTAATAGATGTATAATAAATTATTAAAAAATACGATGCATTTTTATTTCAATAATCCACATTCCCCATATTATGTAAGAATTGAAAACACTCTCAAACAGCTTGCTTTAAAATGTCTGTATACATTTGTACTTTTCTTGCAATACTCATGTCGATGTGTTTATCTTCAATACCAACAATCATACCTCCTATGATTGAGGAATCAATTTTTTCAGTAAGTTGTACATTTTTTCCTCCTTTTGTTAACTTTTTGAGAGCTTCCATGAGCGTTTTTCTGGTAGAGTCATCGAGTGGTTTTGCTGTGATAACCTCACACCGAGCCTCGTTGCGATGAGCGACCATGACCGCAGAAAACATAGTTATCATTTTTCTGAGCATTTTCAATCTCCCGTTCTCAGCTACGAGTGTGAGAAAATTGATAGCTGCCGGGGGCATACCTGTTTACACAGTAATTTTATTGGATATTTATCAAAATGAATATAATTTTGATTTGGTGAAAAATAATTGTAACTACCAACTTGTTCGCCAACTTCTTTCATCAATTTAGCCTTATCAGCTGATGAGATCATACTTGTCTCTACGAAGTCCACAACCTTTGGCTTAAGAAGTTCCTTTTGTAACGCTAACAGATGTTTTTCAACTTGTTCTATTTGTTTCATTTGTAAAGCTGCACTATATAGAGCACTCACGTAGCGTCCTTCTATTCCTAAAATAATGAGGTGATATTTAATATATATGTATTGTACAATAAAAAAACTTGAATAATCTTTCATAATTACCTATTTCAAGCCTATTCCATAGCTATTTCTTTACGAGAAAAAGTATTTTATCTATGTAATACCTAGGTACATCCTACATATAAAATTTATCCTTACCATAAACAGCTAAAGGTGTTTTAGTAGATTTTGCAGCCATACACATTGTTCTATTAAAAATAGGATAAAACGATAATAATTTATTCATTTTCTTCGAAGCTATAATTATTCGTACATCTATTGCTTAGATCAATGCAAAGTCAATGTCATTTGTAAAGTTTGATATTTTACATTTTTATTGCACAATAAATGAGGATGTAATCTGATGAAGTTGTTAAAAAAAAACACAGTGTATGTTTTCTTGGTTTTATCATAATTGTTATATTTGATTCAACAATTTTGTTTAAAAATATAGTTCTGATTAAAATAGATTATCTTCGTAACTCTGTAACTATTTACTACGCTTTTACTACGGTAACTACATTTATACTAGTACGTCATATTGAAATGCTTGATCTGTTTCCAATAAAGCTCGGATGTACATAACAAGAGACCCAAGAGCCATGGCTGATGTTAAAGAGTTACACACACCACCTTCAGACGTCGCTGCTTTCTTTATACGATATTCTTCCTAAAACAAAAAAAAATACATTTAATACTATGCTATCGATGACCATTCCCAAAAATATCTATTGAAATAACCATGCTTAGAAAAAAATATGTTATATATTATGTACTTCTCTATCCTTTTTCGTTGACGTGGTTGCTGGCCCAATAAAACCAGTCAATCTTAAAAATGGTTGACGATCATCTGAGTAGCAACCTTTCGGCTCCTGCCAGGACATTATTTTATTCATCCAACGAGGCTTTATAAACTCTCCATATCCTTCTGATGCGCAAAATAGAACTAGAAGAAAGAAAGGCTAAATTATATCGTATCACTAAAGTTTTTGGAAAAGCTAACATCATTAAAGGAATTCAATTCCCATGTCACTCATTTCTCGGTGAAATCACTAACTTAACAACAAACAGAAACTTACTCTGTTGCATGAACAAAGTTCTGCTTCCAGGTGGGTGGTCCCATGCTTCCAGCGACTTGGTTTCTTTATAGATTTGAATGCATAATTTATAGATATTAGCGGAGATATCTACTCCTTCCATGCAGTCGAAAATTCTGGCCAGCGTCATGGCTCTAACTCTACTCGTTTGCTGGAACGCAAGGGCTGACCCTTGCATCAGCTGCGCTTGACATTCTGTGGTCAACTCACAAGTACCTTCGGATTGTGTAGTTTGAGTTTCCATGGCTGATATTAATAACTGCATAGTACAAGCATCTGAAAAAGTTAAAAGCTTCGAAATCGATTTGCTTCCCATCGTCGATTATAGGAAAATCATTACAAAAAATTATCTAGTAAAGTCTGTGCTAAATTAATAATGAAAATTGTATACTCAATCTTCAGACATTTTAGGAATAAAAATACAGAAATTACCAGCCGCTTTTCTACTGGGCATTTTGGTTCTAGCTTCTTGAAGGTATTGTTCAAAGTTGAATCTAAATGGCTTCTGCGTACCCATCGTCCCAATTGTCAATGGCTCAAATAATGATGATAATACATCCATGTTATCAAATATTGCTTTCGCTACTATTAAAAACAAAAAAGGGGTTAAATTGGTGTTCAAAGACGTAAGTAATTCGAAGCTAATATTAAAGTATAATGATTATAAGTCTTATGAGGAGCAAATAATAATCAGCAATGTCGTATTTTCTCAGGAGCAGCTTTATGCTACCTAGATATTTATGTAACCTGTGTAAGAAAATTATAATTATATTTTCAATGTAGAGCCAGAAATATACAATTTTTATTTATTTATTTTAATTTTCTTTTTAATAAAAAATTATGTTCGATGGTGTCGATGATTAATGTGAAACCACATAACTGTTTACAAGTCAAGCCACATACACGACCATTGCACCTCGAACACGAACATAAAATATTTACCAAGCTAAAGCGCAAAATCATGTAGTTAGATATTTCTTTTGAAACTTCATGTTCATCTTATGAATACAAAACACATTACTGATTAAGAAATGTGTCCTTGATCCAGTGAGTTTGGTAGATTTATTCGTTAAATACTTCCAGTGCGTTACACTAACCATCTTATCTTTTAAATGTGCACGAGTTGTGAAACATAATATACATTGCACATTTTTAATACGTATTGCAATTTATAATGACCATGACATTTTTATTGGTTACATTTGATACTTAGGAATTTACTTTTCACTAATGAAGTATTGCTTTGAGTATTGTGTAGTGCTTTAATATATCTAGGTCTTAAAAATATTATTGAAACAATTTGAATTCTAATTGTTGCTAACACAAATCTGACTAACACAAAAATACAATCGAATTGAGAACCTCCTCCTTTTTTAAGTTGTTTCAAAATTCATACAAACCATATTCATAGTCCTTGCTTCGATACACTAAAGCCCCTATAACTGTCTTGTTCTGTATTCGATCCATACGTCTAGTAAGATTTCTCAAATTTTCTTTCAATTTGATTGGAACGGATTTATCCAATTCATTTATTGTATATTCCAACTGACCTAAAATTAATAAATAAGTAGATTTTTTTTAGGAAATTAAACAGGAAAACTTCACTCGATGGTTCACCTAATGGATAAGCTCGTACCCCAAATGAGCGTTCTCGATGCATAACTCGATAAAAGAATAGAATAACTACAAACTCTTTGAGAACGTCACAGACGAATGGAACTTTAAGTTTTATCGTTAAGAATGTTTATAAGTAATTGTATTTCACCAAAATAAAAATTATCTTATTCGACATTTCATGATTCTCTTGGTATATGAAACGAGTAGGTAATATAATACCTGTATTAATCTATTAACGCAATAACGTAAATAGAGCTATAAAAATATGATGAATATTTTATTCATCATATTTTTATAGCTCTATTTACGTTCATGATATATCTTACTATATCATGAAATGTTGCGTTTCATGATATAGTAAGATAAAATAGTTTGTGCTTGATGCATATTTGAAGAAACAAGTTGAAACATATACAATTAAAAGTATCTTGTATATTGCAGAATATAATTTGTCTCTATGCAAAATTCGTTAAAATAAATTAATATTTTTATTTAATAAAAATATTAGCTAGTATGTATACCTAACGTCATTGTAATCTATTACGTAAATAATATGTTTAAACTGCAAATTACTATTATAACTTCCAGGTTGTGTTTTAATATAAATTTCATAAGTATCTGATAATCATCTATAACGAAATTGATCTATTATGCTTGCGTGATTACAATTAAAAATCATCCTTTCATGTTTCTGATGAAATAGTTTTACGCAACATGGCCCAGCTGCTAAAATTATACAAAACATAATAATTATAAGGTCAGACTTATAATTAAAAACTGCAATTGCACTATAAATTCAGATTTTGTACAATTATATTTTTTATTGTTTGTATGTGTGATCTTTATCTGTTCGAAAATAATATTATAATTACCTATAATTATATGAAAGACATAGGTAGAATGAAAGAATTAATTTTTTTATCTATAGTTTACCTCTGGCTTTTCCAAGTGCAATGTACCATTCGGGGTCTTTCGATGGCTTCCTTTCGTAAAACTCAAGTAACTTATCCAACGTAATTGAAATTCTATACACTTTTGGGACATTGTAGATAAAATCTTGGGTATCGAAATACGGATAGATGGCGTCTGTAACACCTATTAAAACAAACAATGCGATGTACTTTCCGAACATTTTCTACTACAATTGCTTTTAGAGAGTGAAATGTTTTTCGTCGTAAAAATCCAGTAAAAGCCACTCGGTTGTTCTTGATTGGGTCGTGCAAGTAACCATTAACTTCCTATCGGAGTGTACCAAGTTGAGTACAATTAAGGCGACTGGTCGTTATAAAACCAGGAACAAGATATTAGAAATAATTCTTGATTAACAGCGCTAACAACAGAAAATGTACTTTCCTTTGCATTAAGACCGCCATTAAATATTCATTTCATTGCATTTCTAGAAATTTAAAGTTCTACACAGCTGTATAATAATTGTATTGCAATCATTGTTCTCTATAAAATCATGTTGTTCTCAGTTAAAAATTAGAGTAATAACGTAATTTGTTACAGAAAACTTCACCATAGACATTAGCCCAAATAACTACTACAATGATTTCGCACAATAGATCAATCTTATTTGTTATGGTTGACGATTATAGTTATTTCAAAATTGCTATTTAAATATAAGGTTGGCGTTAAAGCATAGGAAGGTTCGAAAAAACATAAAAATATATTATAAGAAAAACTAAAGCGTTACTAGTTACAATAAAATTTGGCAGATAGAGCATCGTAACAAATGGAGATTCAATCATTATTCCTTATTTTCTTTTATTTTTTATAATATTTATGTTGTTTTGGACTATTTCAGAATATAGATTGTAAAAATTTGGCAAGCTATTTATTAGAGCTACCAGCCGACCGAATTAACACATAAAGGCCTTATCGAATATTTGGTACAGTTACACAATATTTTGTACGTTACCATTAGTGCAAGCAGCAAATACATTGGAAGAAAAAACAGGGCGATATCTTATTTTGAAACGCCAAGACTACTGCCTTCGTGCAGACAATATTTTGAGATTGCTCTTTAGAACGGTGATAGCTCTTACGCTCATAGGTCCTATTACAGACGCGGGTTTAGCGATACAATTAATACTTGCGTTTAATATAAATATGTAAAATGGCAGTGTCACAACAATGGTTTATACAGTGGTCGTCACCGTCGGTTACGTTTACCGATATCAGTGCTCAATATAAAAATGTGAACCCATATTTGGAACAGCGTGATCTAAATGTATTAAGCTTTTATGATCAAAAATATACAAACAATGAACGGTTGTCTCCGTATCAATATCGAAGGAGGAAGTTCTACAGTCATTTAGAATCGAAAAAAGCTTATCAAGGTATGTAATTTTAAATTAATCACAGAAAACCAATGCATCAAATATTTTTTTTATATATCCAGATAAACTGTTATAAAATTTTTTCTTATTAAATTAAATAAAAATATATACCTACATAATTTCTTCCTACTCATTAAAAAATCAGCATGTGCATAATAATTAAGGTACCTACCTGTTTTATTTTAATTGCAATAGTACTTAATTTTCATGAATATATGTAAATACATACAACTATTAAATAGATACTAGGAAATTAATTATTACTTAGGCATTTTTTGCCTTCACACTACATACCTTATATACCGTACCATACCGTATATAATTTATTAAATAGTAGTTGTGTATATTTTATATAATGCATAATGTCATTAACATTTATCATAATAGATACATAATGTAGATATCTACTACCTACATATAGGAAAAGTCTATTAATTTTAGGTCATAGTCAAGTTAATCTCTACCTAAAATTCCATAAAATATTTTCAACTAGATTTCCGCCCGCGGCTTCGCCCGCGTTTTCAAAGTAAAACCGCATAGTTCCCGTTCCCGTGTGATTTCCGGGATAAAACCTATCCTATGTGTTAATCTAAGTTACCCTCTATATGTGTGCTAAATTTCATTGTAATCGGTTCAGTAGTTTTTACGTGAAAGAGTAACAAACATCCATACATCCATACATCCACACATCCATACATCCATACATCCATACAAACTTTCGCCTTTATAATAGTATTAAGATTAAGATAGTTGCAGTATAACGTATGAAATAGAAAATGAATGAATATTTATT
>CAJQZN010027989.1:0-13837 GCA_907164685.1 Colias eurytheme | reverse complement strand
AATATCAAATTTGGTACATTTGAAGGATATATTTCGCTGTTTAATGAGTCTTGTGTGGAAAAGCTTATTCTTGAAGGCGGTGAATCACTGCCCTTTTCGTTAGTATTATCTTCCAATGATGGTTTAGAATCTGAAGATTCGTTCAAAGGTGATTCCGTTTTAAGATCACCAGTTGTCTTTTCAGATGTTACTTCGCGTGGAATAAGTGGAGATTTCGATGATGAATATTCAGCGACGTCCATATTATGAGGTGAGGGTAAGATTTCCTTAATCTTAACATCAGTAACGACAGGTATTTCCGAAACGGGTGTGATTTCTTTGATAGTAATCTTTGGAACCGTGGGCTCGATTGGCAAGGAATCAGCACTGATGTTGACCTCCACAGCAGGTGTGCTCGATACAGATGGTGTCATGCCATGGACCGATGTAACTCCTGTAATGAGAAAATGTTCCAATAAATTTTAATTGTTATTTTCCATGTAAATAAATTATGCATATACCTAATAATTTAGACTAAACTGATATTATTTGAAATTGTTTGATATTTTTAGTCACATCATTCAAATGTTTTTGGCGAAAGACTCGGGTTCGAATCCCGCCTCGTAATCGAATTTTGTCCATCATTTAAAGATTTATATCATTTTTTTTTAGTAGTAGAGCTTATACTGAAACTCTGAAATACAATGATAAACTCCAACATTTCCATTCAAATAACCGTTTTGAAGCGCTTTCATTACAATTTGAATAATTAAAGTTTTGTTTCTCTCGTGAACGAGTTATCTCCTAAATCAAGAGCAATTCCTACGTTTATCAGAATAGAGATAATTAAAATATTTACCTCTAAGCGGGCAGTTATCATACTCCGGGCAGCACCTGCCAGGCACGAGGCGCGGCTGGCAGTCATCCCTCACGAAGCACGCGATGCGGCGACAGACCACCTCGCCGCCCTGGCAGTAACACACGCGGCAAGGGTCCTGCGGGTCTACTAGCTTCTCACCATTGCCATATACGCGACCCTCTTGCTCACATTCTGAAATTAGGATTTCGGGGTTTAATTTTGCAAACAGATGTTATATGGTTTCATGTATGGATTGCAATTGATGATAAGAAATACGTTAATAACATGATCTATAAATAGAGTTCTAATTAACTTCTAAACCAATTAATGGACAATAGAAAAACTGGTTACTACTCATAATAGGGAAAGTGAGTATGTATTTTATAAAATTTGTATAATATGTTATACGTTTTATTTATTTTGTTTATTATGACGTGTTCTTTTTAATTTTAAAAATAATCGTTCGAATTATGTTAATGAGCACAATTAACAGTAAATTATATTCAATGGAATTACTAACTTTAATTGAACAGTGCAGATAATTACAAAAAAGTATTACCACACTGATAAGTTGGACAGCAGTGGTCCGGCCGATGCACAGCTTTACACCCAGGCCGCGGTTCGCAGCGCTGCTTCTCACACTGCACCTCCCCGCCGGAGCACGCGCAGCGCTCGCAAGCGCTGGCCCCGGGGAACTCATCCCCGGACATGTAGACCACATCACCTAGTGCGCAACTGCCTGGAAGACGGGGATTTCTTTGTCATTGATGTGAATAAGAAATGGTAACGGGCCAAAGTTAGATCCTAGAGGAACGCCACGTTCACTATAAGTAAAATTAATTTAATAAGAATTATAAATCTGAAAGTCTGTATATGTATATGTTGTTGTTTTTTTTTATGAAAATTCTGTTTTCCTAGTAGGTAAGTTATTGATGTAACAAGTCATATTAACAAGCATTCTCACCTTCTTTTAATCCTAAATCCATGCTCGTCACATTCGGCAATGGGCCCAGAGGACCTGAAAATAAAGAAAATTTGTTTAAAAACATTTTAAAACTATAGAAACATTGTGTTTTGATGTATAATTCTTAGGAGGAAATTATGGACGCAGTCAGAAATCTTTTCATTTCAAATATCTCACAATCAAATTTTAATATCCAAAAGCGAAGAACATAAAATTCTTAAGTTACAATATTATGTGATACATACACAATCATATTGTCATGTTATATAGGCTAAAGCCAATGGTAAAACCCTACAAACTTTTAAGCCCACTTGATTTTCCTCAAAGACTTCATGGAAGGACCCTCAAGCACTGAACCGTGGAGAATATAATGATGTCAACTTCGGACCATCCTATACGCTTCCATGATTATTTCTTATTTGTGAATTACCATAACAAATACTGAAATATATAAACAAACTCATGTTCTAACTTCTTGTATATATTACGTGATTATTGATATTATTAAACCTGTAATAAATGATGTAAGACAAATAACTATTAATCGAGCAATCACATAATAAAGTCTGACAAAGTACTTTTTTCAAAGAGTATTAATCAAATTCAGCAATATTATATTTATAACATACTTATTGCATATCGATTAATGTTCTAATGGAATCTTATTATTTAACTTGACACGTGTAAACTGTTATTTCACATAATATTATTTGTATTGTTATAATGGCAAAGCAATACTCATATAGTTGATTTGAAATTAATTGCCATCTATAGATCGGTCGTCATCTATTCCTTCCTGTGAATTTCTGATTTCGTAAATTCTTGTACATTCTAATTTTTTTCTAACATATAAGATTATATTTATAAACCGACAGTGCAGTTGTCTAGTCTCAATCGATAAAGGTTACCGTAGCCGAAATTCTTGAGAAGACTCCTCCGAATAAATCGCCACATAAATGACTTTTCTTGTACACAGGACGACATTATAGCAGTATAGCGTTCCACCGTAATTATCAAGCAAACGTAATCACATGATTTCTGCTCTAAATCCGTCGACTGCGAGAGTGAGAGAGTGATCCAAGTCATTATTTTCCCGCACTTTCGTTCCAAAGCCAATTATTATTTTTTTGCAATTAGAACTTATCTTAATCTTTTCATTTTCACGTCAATTTATCTAGCTTTAACAATTATTTACAGTTCACTCTTCATTAAAATTAGACGAATTATTTACACAATGAGAAATGCATGCAATTAATTTGTTTTTCACGGTTTATTAACACTAATGAGTTACTTATATCAATGTATCGATGATATTAAGCACGATATCTAAAATATTCTTGATTCGATTGTAATAGTAATTTCCTAAAGTTACCCAGGAAGCCCAACATTGCAAAGGAAATATTTCCTGCATATCAATTGAAAAACTGTCAGCTTAAGCATTCGGTGTATGAGACAGATTGTTTTCATTGGAAACCGAATGATCGGAATAACTGAAGTATTGTATCCATTCAGCTGTTACCAGTTTAAGGGTTCACTAACTTCCCTCGTCGGATTGTGGAAAAACTTCGTTTTCCGAATTCATAAAACGCACGTTAGCATACGAGTTACGTAAAGCCAGGCACGAAGGCATGTACAAATGCTAACCCAATTGGATTCCTACTCGCGGGCACTGGAGCGTGAGCTGCGTCAATGCAAGCGCGTGACGTAACGGAGATTGCTTTCGTGTTGTTCTTTGCAAAACGAGAAATGAAAATGCGTGTGTTGTCTTTATATTTAGGTAGGACCAATTTGGTAGGATCAATGGAAATCTTGGAGAAGCGGTAGGTCGGTCCAAGGAATCAATGTCTCGGAAAAACAAGCTGGAAAATACTTCTACCTCTTCTTTTTTATGGCATCTACATATTTGATTTGGAAATTCATTCACAGCAGTTTTTATAACATCTTCTTTATCGATAATATTGATTGGTAATTGCTAGTAAGAAAGAAACGACAATCCGGTCCTATCGGATGTTGTGCAACTACGAAATCTTCCGTTCATATTGAATGCTGAACTTTTTGTAGGTAACTTTTTTATTGTTTGTTTTCAACTTATTACATCGTTCAGAATCTATACTATATATACTTTAAGATATCTACGAACAAAGTAACTAATTAAGATGAGATATTACAGAAACATGGTAGGCCTTCCTGCAATGGGAACTGGAAACAAAATATAGGATCATTATATACTCAATTGTACATATTAAGGAAAAGGCGCAAAAGCAATAATTAAATTGACCACAATAACACGCAGTAATCGATCAGTGAGGTTTCCTGGAGTATAGCATGTCGGTGTCGGGTGTCTGCTGGTCTCGAGGCATTGAGCCGACCCCGCCCTTGCGTGAACCCTAACGTGCCTGATACAGATGTAAGGTCAAGGGTCATATTGACAATGAGAGTTCGTATTATTGCAGAATCTGTTATGTACGTAATATTGAAATTAATTTTCGTCTGCATAAGAGGGAATTAAAAAGTAATGCGCAGTGTTAGCGGCAAAATACTGAAGGAAAGTCTAATCCCATTATCTGCTCAGCAAATTCCTATTTCGAAAAGTATTAAAGACGATTGAAAGCAATGTCCTTGGTTATAAAAATGAAAAAATACGTAATCTTCATTTTTAATACACATACCTACTAAGCTCGCTCGCTATTTTCCATAAATCCCCATAATACGCCAACACAAATGCCGCATATAAAAATCTAAACACAAATATAGAACCTACGTCGTAATAAAGTGTAATATGCCTGATTAAGCCGGTTCTACACGAGCTATTTATGTCCGAAGTTAATCCGGCACAATTATCCGGCCTGCTGGGCTATGGACTCATTTCACGCTCGTGTGTACCGGCTTAACGCCTAATTACCTTATGAAGTATTTAGGGAACGTGCCGGGATGTTTTGGGCATGTTTCGCTTAATCACGGTGAAGGTATAAAGGTGATAACTTCTTGTTGGATTACGAAATAGGGTGAAGATTTGCGTTTAAGTACCTATCTTCTTCGAGGCGCGGCATTTTTATGTAACAACTCGCTTTGAAATGTTAAAATTAAAACATTTAAATGAAGAATTACTATATATTATGGCCTATAATCAAAGAATCTTTGAAATAGCTTATTAATTAGTAAAAAGGTACTAAAAGTTATGGTTGTGAAGCAACATATTTTTGCCAAGCTACAAGTTATAGAAACTGAGCAATTTATTTAATAACTTAATTAGTCGGTTTTTCCTTTAATAAAAACTTAAGTGGATAATATGTAGCTCACATGTTTTGACATCTAAAATGATTCTACGTCTAGCCTGTGATGTTTTAAAGTTGCATGAAATGTAAATAAATTGAGACTCATAAAATGCATGGAGCAACTGCAGTCACATCTTATCTGCTGGTAAATATACGTTACAGACTTTTGTTTTCTTCTTACTACTTCGGGAATCTTATCCAAGAACTCATAGTTTCACTGGTTTAGTCTTAACCACTGTACCAAGGAAAGGACCATTTCAAATAACAAACTCAAACTCAAACATTTATTTATTCAATTAGACTTCTTCTAGAAGCACTTTTGAAACGTCATTAGGTACATATTTTTAACAGAACATTAATACTAAAATGATGAATATGTCGGCGAAAGGTGTAGAATGTGGATCTATTTTCAAGCTGTGGGCGTTGCGTTGGGTAATCGAGCAAAGAAACACCTCTAACTCAAACATTTCTTTATTTACCACCGATTCGGAATGCAGTATCTACAGAGAAGAACCGGCAAGAAACTCCATAGTTGCTCTTTTAAATCATGTCAGTTTTACAATACAGTCATTTCTAATACAATTACTTGGTATTACAATATTATGACCACTAATAAAATAAATATCACAAATAAGTTATAGTAAGCTCGTGAGAGATGTGCACTGGGCAACGGTCGGCGAACGAATGACCCGAGTCGTGCGCGCGCGCTGCTTTTTATCGGTTCGCCGTTCGTTATTTTTTAAAGCTTCGACGGTGGCGCCGTCAAATATATTATATTGTTCTTATAGCCGGATACGTTCATCTATAATGAAGATAAGCGATGGGGAAATCTCGGGTATGCCACATCACGTCCGACTGTTCACGGCGTGTCAACACTTTCGTTTCCGCTTATAATAATAATTCTATGGATTCTGGACCTTTCTAGAAGCATGGAGTGAGAAAGTTCATCTGTTTGTTGGTTTATTGCTTTGATAGACATATTCGCTGTCGATGTTTGTTTAATCACTTGAAGTGTGGGAAGAGGTATCTCTGAATTTTAATATAGTACAGTATGATATTAAGATTTAATGATAATTTTATGATATCTCAGCGACTAAGAGATTATATTCCCATACATAAATAAGTGGCCTAAAACGTCCGACTCCTGCAAATAAAAGCACTCTGCTCATCGTCTAATAAATAATTCATTAAAAAAATCAATGTACTACTACTACTACTACTACTACTGATATGAAATGTTTTCATTTTCCAAGTAAGGCCCAAAAAATTAGGATGAATTTTACTTATTTAATTAAAACATGACATAAGGCATATTGCAATTTATTGAGGGCGTGGCTAGTTATTGCATAAAATTATTGTCTAAACTGCTTATTCTATGGAATCTCCAATATTGGCACATATTGCTGAGTTATCATAATATATTTATCTATGACACGTGCAACAACAATTTGATGACAATTTATTATTAAAATTTAAAATATATGAGGTAATAAATGTGTTTAGAGATACATTATTAATGATATTTTACTCGTCATATGAATATTCAAAAATAAAACTTTAACATATATTTTATAAGCTTTAAATAAATATTCTCGTCTCTTGCATCGATTATTTTTTTAAGGAAATCAGAATTAAGATGCGCAAAATAAAAAAATAATGTTTCCACTTTTTTTTGAGAACAAAACTGCTTTCATACGCTATCAGCTATCTTGATATTATTAGGCAGTGCTGGGTGACAATCCTACATACGTAACCGTGAATCATAAACTTGGTTTGTAATATTATTGTTTATTTGAAACAAGTTACAGTCGAACAATCACAATAATTATGTAATAAAGGTTTATCTTTCCATGAACTTTATAGCAGTTTTATGGTTTCGCGAAAGAAAACAACCGAAATGATTCATCAATGTTTGCTCTGACGTAAGTTATTTGAACTATTCTGTATTGGAAATAGATTGTTCAATATAACATTATTCATAAGATAAAGCTGCGTTTACATTGGCTTAGTTACAAAATACAGCACGATACTTAACTGATCCTCATTAAGTTACATAATAATAAAAAAAAATTAATTTTCTTAGCAATCTCTAACTTTGCTCATATAACTGAATTTTTTAAATATATAATAATTAATATAATATAGGGTACACGAAAACTTAAAAACCGTAACTAATAAATGTTGGCTGCACACAACACGCTACTATAGGAAACAGCGCCTAATTTATTACATTATTATTATATCTTTAGTATAGTAGATCTTTCGCTATAAAAATCAGTAGGTATATTAATTAAGAATTAAAATAAGTTTCCTTATTTCTGATATTCGTTTTAGTTACAAGTACATAAGATTTACACAAACTTTCTTAATTTCAAGAATAGTTTTAAAGAAAAAAATTAAATTCAGAACGACAGATTTTGAATTGACTTTGAGACCACGTTTGAAAATGTGTATTTATCTAAAAAGTTGCACTTCGCTTAGTGACCCAGTGTATACCGAGCTTTATGACCGTCTACATGATTCAGCGCACAGACTCATCTTCTTTACAAAGGTCACGTATAGTACTGCTTGTTATCATAAGGCCATGTGCTTTGATTCCACACGATAATGGTGTTAAGGTTTCTATAAAAAAAAAATTATGTTAAATTATGTTACTTTCCGAATATTTTCTTATATTCTCGGATTAGTTAAAATATTGTAGAACAGTTTATTTGTAAAAAATATATTGTATTCTAAAAGTTCCTTTGTAAACTCACTTTCAATAAAAGTAATTCAATTAGTCGAACAATTTTATCGCGTTTCTAGCTACGCATTCTCCCAAATTAAAACTATACAAGAACTCTGTTCATTTCTGCATAAGTATTTCTCTTCTTCCTAAATTCTCATACCCAGACATTAATGAACACGTGGCAATGTGTAATTGTCGGTTTCCTTGTCATAATATCAAGGTGCAAGTTACAGAGTGGTACGTGGCCGATCAATAGGCCTTCGCCCCGAATGTTTATCCAAATATCTATGCAAGGTTTCACAATATATTTATTTGGGTGAAAGATGACTCAGTTTTTATTGAATAACGACGTCTTTGTTCCATAAACTGAAAATAAGGTCATGCGAGCTACGTAAGTTCAATCTATTATTTATGTGCCATATATTGATACATTAATTGTTGTTTTAATATAAAAAATATATAATAAGTTAAAAAAATAAAAATCTTACTCCATAGTATTAATAAAACATTAAATTATATTTCGCAACGCTCCAAAAAGTTCTAGAAAACATGAATGAGTTGTAAATCGGAATTCGCGGAACCTCATTCAATGATGCGTCACTTGGGTCAGTAAAGGGCAAACTTTTGTTTACAAGCGTTCTCGTGAAAGCCAATTAATCAATACGATAACAAGTTTTTGGTAAATATTTACAGACCAAATAGATTTAGGAATTATTTGTTTGGTTTTCCTAAACTTTTTTTTATTAGCTAAAAGGGCAAATAATTTACCAGACGTCATACTTCAGAACTTACTGAAACTTTTGGGTTAGAACTTGAGAATACTTTCGTATAAAATGTCTATGTATATTTTAACTTTATGCGAAATAAGGAAATATTTTTATTTACTTTTTAATTGTTTAACAAAACAAGTAAGTGCAATAATACAAGACGTCTCTTGTAAATTATATTACCTTTCAACTAAATGGCAAATCTATAATTATATGATGACAGAATATAGACATTAATTCTACGAACATACATAAATATTCAATCGGCGATAAGCCTCAGCTGATTTAATCATAATGATGCGAGCCATTATTCATTATTGACCCCTAACACTGCAATTTACAAAACAAAATATCTATTATATTGTGGTTATTGTACCTTAGCCCTTTGAGTATAGGGAAGATGCAGATCATGTGTTTTAGATACATACCTACTGGAGGAATTTCTTTACAAGCATAGCCTAGACCCTCTTAGATCAGTCTTCTGTTTTGACACTTCGAAGAGTTACAATTTAGTGTAAGTTGGTTCAAAAATATTGTATAGAAATTAAAAATTCGAGAAAAAGGATTTTTTTTTTATTCTATTGCTGCTGCTGTTATGAAATAAATAATTTTCGGTACCGTAAATGTATGAACATTGAGTTTAGAGTATGGTAAGCTAGCTTACCGCCCGCGGCTTCGCCCACTTTGTCTAAAACCTAATAAATTATTTACTAAAACCTTCCTCTTGAATCACTTTATCTATTAAAAAAAACCGTATCAAATTCGTTGCGTAGTTTTAAAGATTTAAGCATACAAAGGGATATAGGGACAGAGAAATCGACTTTGTTTTATAGTACCTATGTAGTGATGTTGCAAAAGTTATGATAATCCGATTTATAATATCTTTGAAATTCGTAAAATATTGAAAAAAAATAAGCATACCTCATTTCATCACTCATAAATATAATTTCAGATCAGGCATTAACAGTAAATACGAAAAGCTTATAACTCGCAATATGGCGCCAGACGGCTGTAAATATGTTTAATTACCACCAACAGTTCCTGGCTTCGTTGGAAATCTCTGATTTTCCCCGTCTTGTGTAACTGCGCGTTTATTTCTATGAAAATATTCTGTTCACTTATCAGAGGAAATGTTCATGTTAACAATATGTGTGACGTAAATAAACGCGTAATAATTGTGCTGGTGCAATTTACGTCAGAAAGTAAAATATACGTCATATTTAAATAATAAACAATAGTTAATAGCTATTATGAAGTGTTCATGTTCTTTCATAAAATAAAGGTGTGCAAAATTTGTAAACAACGTTAGAAGTCAATTTAATCTCTAAACTTGTAGAACCTGTTGTGAACCTGCGAACCTGTAGTACCTTTTGGGATAAATGCCTCAAAATAAATAGAAAAACGTCATAAAATAGATTTTGTAAAAACAGCATTACAAAATATTATGTTCTTATCTACAATACATCTAACGGTAGAAGCAATGAAAACTACAAAGTAAGTGGCACAGATAACGAAGGAGGGCGAACCTCACGTTTCCTGCATTACGCTCTTGGAGCCCTCCAGATCCTCTTATAAGAACATACTTATACATTTTCCAACGAGTCTTGAAGAAAGAAGTAAGCATTATGTATGATATTCAAAAAAATGCAAATAATATAGCATATTTAAATCAAATTGTAAATAAAAATAACTGCGTTAAAAACAACCGACTTCAAAAACCAATTTTTTTTCCATACCAATATTTTCCTCCATAATATAAAAATTAAAAACACAGTAAACCATAATCCAATTGATTATATTTATTTAGACCTACTTTAAAACTATAGATTTAGACATTAATTTAATACTTATGTCCGGTTTTGTTGTGTTAAAAAGTAGTCTGTCACTTCCTGATCTTAAATTATGCGTAAAAATTGGGTCAATCGGTTACACCGTTGGACATACAAAAATCCTTTCACACACTGCACATTCAGTGTTTGCAAAATGAAAGATTTGTGCAATAATATATTTTTATACAAAAAATACCCTAATGCAATATTTTGAAAGGCAGAAAAAGGAATAAACAAATCATTCAGGTCATTGCTACAGATGAGAAACCATAAGATGATAAAAATTCGTATTTATTGTAAACAGGATTGGAGTCATCACTTTAAAACTACAATATTAAAGAATACGTTTTAAGATACAAAAGAAACAACTGCAAAAACCTGCAACGAATTGATGCAACGATGGTGCATTCGAGTAACACTATGTAACGAAAGCGAGTGCAGGCTGGAGGCTGGCATATATTCGATCGCAGGCATTCCTTCAGATAGCGAGATGTCATTATGTAGCGAACCGCGTGGGGAATGTAGCTGTTTATATTATTTCATCTTAAATTTTATGTTGTAAGTTGGGAGTATGACGTTTTTAATGTATTTAGGAGGAGGATTTGAATTGTAGCAATTATTAAATTGTCAGAATTATACCCTATGAAGGTAATGTTATAGAATATGGCTATATCAATAATAATTTATATGCATTCTTATTGTTTCATTCAGTATTGGTTTACTCTGTTTCACTGCATTATCTACACAGTCGTTAATCTAGCTGAGAAATTTTATAAAAAATTAATGTTCAATTTACTTAGACTAAAGAATAAGACGTTACGTTATTGCCTTATAAAGGCGTATACACGGGTCCTGGGAAATATAAAACAGTGTGGAAAGGCATTTAAATGCTGTCACGCATTAATAACATCGATTAGCGCACAATCAGCCGTCAAATGGCATAATAATCAACAATCGACAATGGCGCAATTAATCACGCACTTGAGACCGGGCGCTTTCAGCTGTTCAAATACTTTCATTGTTCGAAATCATCTTACGAGGATACTACAACTTAAAACTAGTGGGAGTAGATCCTTGGCAAAAAGTAAATTGTAAATCGAATGGAATTTTTAGTTATGTCAACTAATGTGTGGAATGTAAACCCAGTCAAGACGAATCGGAATATTACTCATCGATATTTAACTAATTAATCTCTCGCAAATAAACCTCTATGAACGCTTAATTCATGTACGGCGTGGTTATTCACAAACATTTTCATTCAATATAAGTGTTTAGATTTCCCCCATTTTTTATATTCACATACCACGACGCATTTTAATAACAGTTACTATGAAACGGTGCAAACAAATAGCTTCGACATTTTCCAAAAAACCCTACCTATCTACACAGGCTTAACAAAACAGGCGGATTTGAAGAATTTAAATCCGCCAAACCTTCGAGGTCAAAGTGTAACCGTGAAATTGTCAAATTAAAGACCTGGCAGTAACTGACCACAGCGCGCTGTGAGTCACGCGCGGAATGCCGCTCAGCAGGACCCCCCCCTCGCCTGTCTAGTACGCATGGGAATCGCATACCTGTGCCCGCACCCGGCGTCGCGCGCTAATCAGCGTGAGGCTATTAGTTTTGGTGATTCATAGATATCCGTTTTGGAAGATGATTTTTGAAAAGATGGTATTTTATTTGGGGTTTTATGTATGAAAAATGAGATTATGAAACAAGATTAAAAAATCTGTTACTATTGCACTACTGTAAAAAGTATATCTCCGATGCTGATGCCAAAGCCACTTTCTCCATTGCACTTTTTCACTTACACCTTCTTCCCTCTTTAGCGGAACGGAATATGTGTTATATGAATATTTATTCGTAAAAATGAATATTTATATGTAAAAGCAACTAGTACTGTCTGTTACTGACAAATCATTTAACAGCTATACTTGTCATCTGACCCTGACCCTCCCACGGGGGCGGAATGTGACGTCACACGCCCACTCTCCAGACTAAACAATTGGGCAGGATGACTGCGCTAATCAACTAAATTAACTTGCAAGTGAAGCAATTTATAAACCAGACTATTATTCAAAACGTTATGAAGACTATAGTTTAAGAAGATCAGTATTTGCAAACAATAATGTATAACAATATAAGAAACAAGAGCAACAACAATGAGTAGATTAAAAGAAGAAAAAATAGTGTCATGTGTGATGCAGACGAAAGGGCCTTGACTCAGGAAATATTTGGGGAAGGGAAACTTTAATAATGTTTAATGGACCAGTAACCAGAAAGGTATCATATTATATTTAATTATGAAATCTAAAAATATAAAAACTTTAAATTGAACTTCTTAATAACTCATGAATTAATCTACAATTAAACACTACTATTTCCACTTCCACTAGAAATTTGAAACTGCACCATCCTAAGTAAGACATAGAGTTAAATTATAATAGCGATACTATGAATGATTTCAGGCCGTGGTTTTGTCAAAATTAGTTCCAAGTTTTAGTAAAAAATATAAATTGGTGGCCACGATTAAAATCGCGTGTTTAATACATACATTTATTAATAACTTAAAAACTGTCGAGTTATAATAAATTGTTGTTAATACGACCTAAATTAAAAAGAGCAACAAGTGGAAAACATTCCTCACTCGACGAAACCTGATCACTAGACAATGGTGCAATGTGCTGACTGACTGACTGTTACAAAATAGATAAATGCTTACTAATAAATAAATAAGCTTATTAAATAATAACTATTTAATTTATGTCTTATACTTGGTATATAACTTTTTATAGAATTGCAACGATTACAGTATTTATGGCAATTTATGACATCACGTGGCATGGTTTTAGTTATAATTTCACGTGAACTGAAATTTCAGCTATATCTTCTACTTACGAGTTATTATCATCGGAAGGTAAAACCATAATGAAAAAAATATTAAGGTTTCTACACTAAAAACTATTCATTTACTAATTAATGAATATAGAACCTACCAAATAATTGTACTTATATTAAAATTTACAAAAATCTCACCTGCATGACTGAAGGCGATATGTAGAGCAATGAAGAGAAACAAGCACTTCGGCGACGCCATGTCGCCTTTCGATCTGAAACAATTACATATTTTATTAGTACTAAAAGTACAATACAAATTTAGTACCTATAACAGAAAAACTAGACAAAAATATTTTTAACTGCCACTGTAAGCGCGTAACTGTAGCGTCAAAGCGCTTTCAATTGAGCTTTCTTTGTTACTGCTGTGCCCACAGACTGTGCCCTATTTTTTAACAATACCTAGTCTAAAGTAAGATTTTAAAACTTTGTATTCATAGTATTTTGTCAATTATCATAATATTAATCCCCTTTATCCATCCGAATGTGTAAACCTTAAGGCTGCAGTCTAGCAAAATTGCGTTTTCAACAAGTTATTTGA
>CAJQZN010027988.1:0-30058 GCA_907164685.1 Colias eurytheme | reverse complement strand
TTTTATAATTATTAACTGTACTTATTTGACACGGAAACGTCAATTTTGTGTTTATTATGGAATTAATTTTTTATAATTGAATTTAAAAGATGATTTAGCCGGTGGTCGAGGTAAAAGTGGGTTTCTCTCCAAAACGTGGTACGAAGATAGTCTTATTTCCTTCGCAAAAGGATATTTAAAAATTCAGTTTTAAAGCGAACAGTTTTTAGTCTCTGTCAATCTCGAAGTATTCTGATAACTTTAGTAGCAAAATTGAAGCAATAGCAATTCAGGCCTTTCTTTGCCAAGGCATTAAGGCTATTTGCATTGGTCATTTTACACTTATTTACACTTATTTATTTAGATAAATGTTTAGTGATGTATGATAATGATAAATGATGAATGTATAATTCCTCGAGTCCGCATTGGAGCGAGCTACATGAAGCATGAAGCAATAATTCGTAATAAATATCATCAAAGATATTCAACTGTTATTAGCCAATCTACCACATCTTTTATATTTATTCCTTGAGAAAACTCGATAATTATAGAGAATCTCGGTGTAAATTGATATCGCTTACAATATTACCCTGTCTGTAATTGTGAGGTATTTAGTACGTTGATTTGTGAGAAAAATATAGGTTTTGTAATTCGTAGGGGTAATAACGAGGTGATTGGTTATTTTGTAATAACAAGGCGGGTTCGTGCACTTGGTAATAATTAATATCGTAAGTGTAGATGATGAAAAATAATTACTTACATTTAGGTAGTGTAGGAAAGGTATAGGTATCAGTTATTTTTTAAAGTTTTAATTGCTTTGTGTAATATGGAAAAGTTATTAATACTTAGGGCCGATTTTTCAATGCTTGGATAAAACTTATTCGTCGAATAATGTATAAAACTACCATTTTAAAAACGTATTCTAATTGTCCGTATTTGACAGTTTATGTGACATTTTAATAATATCGTGTAATACTTTATTGGACGGATAAGTTTTATCCAAGCATTGAAAAATCGGCCCTTATTGTAATTATATTTATTAAATAATTTATTTGTAGAATAAATGTATTTAGATTTTGTTGCAATATCGGTTCAAATAAATTATACCTAACAGGCGAGCTTTAATTTTCGTTTCCATGTCTACTATACCTACGACTACAATATATTTTATTATCTGTGCTACTAACTACATGTCTACTTTATTTTGATACGTGTTACTTGGTACACAGATAAGTAAATAGTCGGGTCTAAGCCACATTCTGCTCCGCTAGTGCAGTGCGAGCTTTAAGCTGTATGACTCGCTTTTTCCAAAACGATGTTTTCTTTCACCCAACTGTTATTTTAATAAACTTGTGGTATTGATAGTAATAATAATAAATAATAAATAATAAATAAATTTTATAGGACATTATTACCTACACAAATCGACCTAGTCCCACAGTAAGCTCAATTAAGGCTTGTGTTGTGGGTACTAGGCGACGATAAATATAATATTTAATAAATACATATATAAATAATAACACCCAGACCCAAGAACAAATAATTGAGTTCATCACACAAATATTTGCCCTGACCGGGGATCGAACCCGGGACCGTCGGCTCAGTAGGCAGTTACTTTACCACTGCGCCAACCGCGTCGTAATAGATAGGATTTAATCGCACGCGGCACGCTTGAAGCCTCAGTGTGTGTTTGTTATTTTTAAAGAAAGGAATTAAAACCGCTTAGTCAGTTTGTGTCCTTATTGAAGTTATCGCGATATTAAAATGAATCTTAGGCCTACCTTCGCAATCAATTTGGGATTAAAGCGCCGCAGGTAGCAAGCACCTTCATTAATTGACTATTAAACACGTATCGTAAAAAAAGTAAAGACAATGTATTTTATCAAAGTTGATAACTTAATTTAGTTCGGCTCATATCAAAGAAACTATGGAGACGCAGTGATTTGTTGTTTCTACATTTATTTATAAATATTTGGAGAGCCTCTATTTTACCGTTATTATACTTTTCCTGTCTGCTTTTGCCTTTATTTTACTGTTATTAAAAAACCTGTTACATCCTTAAATTTATTAGGCATATTAAAAATTGTTGGCATATTATTTCATAATAAAGTACATTCACTAAACATATTATGTTAGTTTTCAGCATTTGCGGTTTCAGCTTGCAAAGTTCTTAGCTCACTGTTGAATTTTGATTCAAAACATGTGTGGATTATAATATGTATACTTTTCAAATATTATATTGGCCAAAAATTATAAATTAAAATTATTGTTTAAATAATACTACTCTATTCATCTTTTGATCTAGTCATATGAACTTTAGCGGCATCGTTTGTAAAAACTGCGCTGAATAAGATGAGTGCATTTTAATAAATCGTCAATTTTACGGTGTGAATATTAATAAAAGGGCCATTTGTTATAATTTATTGAAATATTTCAAACTCACCTTTATACTTATTAAAATATTTCGAATTTTAAAAATATATTACAAAACACTAATGCCTCATCTTCATCGTAGGTACCTACTTGTTCTGAACAAAGATAAATCCAAATATTCGTACATATCTATACATATTCGTACTTTCAAAAAATATTGGTATTTAGATACCTAGGTAACTAACTATAAGTATTTGTTAAGAATGCAATCATTAAAAATGTCATGAGAAATTTTTTCACGGTACAACGATTACGTCATAATATGATTCAAACATAAAAAAGCATCATTCAAAATCCACAAATACGCCGTGTTTCAAAAATTAAAACTGCACAAAATTCCAAGTAAAATTGTCTAGAAAATTGTTAACCGTCAGCAAAAACCGTTTTCGTTCTACCACGTGTTTCAAAAGTGGTATCCGTGACTAATCAATGCTCTTAATGATGTTTTATAATCTTTCTAATAAATCAGCTCTTAATAGCTCTGAGGCGGCAGATACGTAAAGGGGGTATAATTTGACATTTAAGGGTGCTTCGTCACTACCGTCGGTTCTGCATCCCTTTGTATTAATGAAATTATTGCTTTAACTAGTTTCTGTATATGCTGGTTTGTTGTGAACTTTATTTTTATGTTAAAATTGTACACCAACCTATTTTTTTTAAGTATTATATTTTCATAACTCTTTAAATTATAGAAATCTTTAGAATCCATAGCACTATATAGCACTATATAGGTATTATAACTAATAAGTATAATAAATAATTAAAACAACAAATCTCATAACTTAATAAAAAATGTGATTTATAAATTACCTAGACCTTCGTGTATAATCATAAAATTATGAATTATATTATTATCACAGATTATTATAAATTTTAATGTTTATCACTTATGAAGGTTCTATATGATTATTTTATTTGACTGACCTTTGTCGTTTTTGTTAAATTGAAACCATAATTATTTAATAACATAGAATTAAGTTTGTCCATGTGTGTCGATCACGCGTTTTGTGTGATAATCCAGTAATTGTATTTAATTAAATTATTCCTCTTTACAAGCGTGCAGGCGTTTGAAGTGCTTCTCAATATAATTATTATTATTCTTACAGATTCCTTACTGCACAAAGAGTTGAATTTAAAATATATTTCATTTCTATTAAAATACAGCATTCATTAGATTTAACCTTCTGGTCGTTATTAATTAGAAACGTAAAAGGTTTGCAACTTTGCATATTTGGCTTTGGCCAGTGTGGTGGATTATGGCATACCCTCATCTCATAGGCCAGTGTCCCTGCAGTGGGTGCGACCCTCATAGGCTCATAGTCATAGCCCCTGCAGCGGGAGCGTATAATATTATGGTCTGATGTCATCATCATTGATGTTGATAACTGCTGCCGTCTTTCTTAATTACTTTTAAAAACTTTTACTCAAACTCAACTGAAACTCAATTTATATTAATTTATTCAATTAGACTTCTTCTAGAAGCACTTTTGAATCGTCATTACATATCTACCTAATTTTTTTTTCATTAACCACCGATTCGGAAAGCAGTATCTATGGAGAAAAACCGCGGCAAGCTCCATAGTTGCTCATCTAAAATCTTACCTTCTTTAGATTCTACCTAGTAAGTAGGTACCATTTCCATTTTGTAACAGCTGTTATTAAGATACCTACTAGTTACTTTATATTAAGTTTATCTAATCTAACTAGCAATACTAACCGCAGATAGCTTATTATATTAAAAAGGGAGTGTGCCCTTTTTTGAAATCAAGTAAGGAATACAATTCAATGAATGTAAAATTCAGCGACCTTAACCTGTACAAATCGTTCGTGATGGAATTCAGAGCTATTAAATTTCCTTCGCTTACCTGCTTCACTTTATAATATAATCATTTAAGTAATACATAATATTATTTTGAATGTATATGGGCAAAGAAATAAAAATAAATATTTAGTGGATGCAGTTAAGTAATATGTAAATGAACGACAATTTTTGTATATTGTTTTAAGCGCCATCTATTGTTGTTTCCGTGAACAAGTTCTAGTTAAGGATTTGCTAGTTTAGTGCTCAGATCGTAGTTCTAATATAAATTAATAGATGGCGCTGTATTAAATTAAGACAATGTAATATTTTACTAAAAAATAAATAAGCGTAGTAAATATTACGTAGTAAGCTAAATGTGGTTTTATTAAATATAGGATTTCTTTAACTACACAAACAAAATACCCTAATGGCGAGTTACTGGTATTAAGTATTAACTATTAGTGCTAAAGTCCTAATCTTAGTTAACTTTTTGTCACTAGATGGCGTTTATCATATAAAATTAATTGCTTGTTCTTACAATAGATGGCGCCAGTAGTCACCATTTAACAAGTTAAAAAAATGTACGTAGCAACATAGAATTAAAATTTTGAAAACCTAAATTTCATTGAATAATAATTTGATAATGTAATAATTTGTATAAATGCATTATGTGTAGCTTCTATGAAAAAAAACAAAAGATATGCCCCGGGTGAGGCTCGAACTCACGACCTTAAGATTATGAGACTTACGCGCTGCCTACTGCGCCACCGAGGCTTGTTGACTGTGTTTAAAATTAGCCATAGGTTTTTGTAGCCATTTTAACGATGGACATTCTTTCACGGGAAAACAACTGAACGGATTGTGATAATACTTCGATGTGATATGTAGCTTATGAACCAACACTACACGAGGTTTAGATATCTTTTTTCGTGGTTTCGTCCACAGGTGAAACTGCGTGGGTTTTTCGGCATATTTTATAACAAAAAATAAACTGAACATTGGTGTACAAATCATTAAAATTATATTAAACTCAGTATCATAACTTCTCTCCTTTATGTATTTTTAATTTTTATCAATTTTCGCTCGTCTTGTCAACTCAAGATCAGTTATTTAGGCACCATAAGCTACACGTAGGTAAAATACCTAACTATGTTAGAAATCACCCTTCAATTAAGTACCTACCTACTTCAAAGTATTGAAGTCTAATTATCACCAATATTAAATAATATAATACAAAAAATATAGTCTAGGAGATTTTAAACAGAAGAAGAGAAGAAACTTACCACAAATTGGTTTGAGGATGCAGGTAAAGAAAAGTTTCTAATAGCACATTGCACATTAGGTAAATTATATAAACGGCAGGAACTCAATTTAAACCTATACAATTACTATTTTTGCACAACTACATGGTACAATTATTTATTTTTGCTATGCCATAGCACAAAGTCAAAAACATTACACATTTTATATTTTACAAGCACCAAAAGAAAATGATAAGATAATATACATTATACATACTACAATGTGTAGGCAGCGGCTGCATATATTTTTGAAACACATTTGTATACATCTGGCATTATCTTGGAAGATGAGACTATCCGAAGCACGTAGAGCGGGGAAATGGGAAATTTAATGAAAATATTACAAGTTGCCAGTCCGTCTGTCCACGTCGCTCCCTTGACTATTTCAACAAAGATGTGGAGTCGCATTGGTATGTTTTTTTCTCATATATGTCGTATGATATTGTGTTGGACCTAAAATATGTAATAATTGTCAATTTATCATACCATTTTACCATGCAGGTCATTTGCAAAAGCCGTACTTTTCTTCATTCTTAAAATACTTAAGAATATAGTAACACAATATTTTCAAGATACCAACCTTCTCCATTTTCATGCTGTTTTGACAATTTATTTATAATCGTGAATTATCTGTATATTTACATAAATATCAATAAATCGTCATGTACTGTTACAACAAATACTTAGGGTATAGGTACTTAATTCTTATGTTCAGGCTACTCCTATACATTTTCTGTTCTGGAATGGTTGGTTATCGGTATGTCTGCGATATAAAATAAAATACCATAGATTTTCATATCATACTTAGTATTACTTTCTCTTCTATGAGGAACTTCAAATCGTATAAAAATGTTACGGATGAGGACGCTGAGTGACTGGATTTTAATGTACGTACACAATATCTTTGAAGTAATTTTAAAGGGTTAGCTATACCAATTTTACTCATACAATTACGTTATTTTTAAGCGTTAAAATTTTAAAACAAGAATTTACTCAATGTAGCGTTAAATCACCGAAAATTCCCAACACCCCGAAAAACCGAATTTAATTTATCGACAACGAAGCCTTTTTCGCCGTAAAACTTTCAGCAAACTTTTTGATTGACGCCTAAATGTCATTATTTCCGCATAAAGCTCCCGTGAGGAGCAGAATTGGGGAAATTTTTAGGCCTCCTTAACCCTAACCGCGGTGAATATTTAAAAAGTCGTTGGCAACATTTTAATTGGCCAATCCTGTAAGGATTATATTATTAAGACACCTAGTTACGACACCTTTTCAAACTTAATGAATTCAACATGAATAATTAAGCCACGCAATTTCGACTACGACATCTCATTAAACTGTCATTGTTAAACAAATTTTGGCGGTTGTGGATTATTTATTTATTAGCACGAGTGTCGTACCTTATTAGGCACTGTTGAATCCGTCCTCACTGGGATCGGGAGTTGCCATTTGCTAAAAAGAAGAAGAAGAAGAAGTAAATGGGAGTGTAGGTTGGTTGTATATCTAAGGAATTTTCAATTTAACTAGTAGGGTAACGATTCGATTCTTTTTAAGTTGGGACTGAATTGACTCTTGAGTTTATACTTTGGATTAAATTAATATTATGGTTGTTCACACTACCTACTAGCTTTGTTTTATTATAACTTACTTTTCAGTTTGATTTCGTATAACATTTGACTACCCGTGTATTTGTCATATTCAGTTACAGCTATTATCATTTATTGTGTTATATTATTTCCGCTTAACAAAGAGCAGGATTTGTATTTGCAAATAAATGTCCTTTATTATTTAGTTCAAAGCGTATCTAAAATGTTTACGTACTCTTATAAAGGGAACATTTTCTTATTCTTTGACGTTGTGTGCCTTAATTTTTTACGGAAAATCTCCAGAGAGCGATCCGAGATTTGAAACAGGACGGAGTTTAAAAGTTTTAAGAGTTTGTTAAAAGACACTTATACAATGGGTTACCCTTAACAAAGAGCGGCTTGCATAATTTTATACGATCCCCGAGGTTTTGGTTCTGGTAGTTAAAAAAGTATGGTTAACAATTTGTACATAGAAGACATTTTGTTTTTATTTCCGTACGGTATAAACTTTTTAACGGTACGAAGTTTAGATCTCCAGCTCCCAAAGCATGGGGTGGATACATTTGTTACCGTACCAATATTCAGTTTAAGAGCAAGGTGACTAAGGTATTTTTATAAGCGAGTATTGAATTAGAAAAAGCTCTCGAAGTATTAATAGCAACTAATGTTGTAAATCACGCATGTGTGTTGCGATAGATAATTTATTTTATTAAACTTATTAAATCACGTTTTCTCGATGAAATTTTAATACAATATAGTACCTATAGTCCTTTTCACCTATGATGATTCCTGTTACATCATGATGATTCATCGTGTTCCGAATTACGTATTTTATGTTTAAAACGCCAAAATAATTTTAGTGCATAATATTTTTATTTTATGGCGGCATTATTACCAAAAATATAAAAATGAAACATCTTAAGCTTATAAATCAAAAACAGTATTGTTTAGTTTAATATGATGAAAAATAAAATAAAATAACACAAAAATATAATACCTACGCAATTCGTGTACATGAAATGGATCGTTGAAAAATTATAGAGTTGGAAAATCATATAATCGGCGCCCATCTTGTGATCGTTTGTCAATCGAGTCAATCGTATGTACGAGTGCGTCAGCCTTGTATACATACAAGTTACATTTTTTAATTGATACTTTACGTGGTATTCTGTTATTGTTACTAATTGTTATTGTTGACTTTTTGTTGCTGTTGTTTGCTAAGTTTACTTAGTTAATTGTTGGCGAAATGCCGAAAAAACTAATTTTGGTACTTTATTCAAATCGATTTCATTTCCATATAAAATATTATCGATTATCGAAAACAATTGATACGATTTCAGTAAAGACACGTGTCAAAAATCGATGTGTCACAGAAATCATCTGGTGGAAAGGACTATAGTATATATTATAAAACCTATAAGTACAAAACGTAATAAGTAATAAACTGTTATGAAATTGGAATATTTTGAAGCACATAATATACGATATATATTATAAAGATACAACGTTGAACGCTCTTTCGGCAATTATTCTATAACACAATTGTGGTAAAAACGATCAGTGAATAAACTCAACTCATAAGATACCCTCCGTAATTATATCTATTACTTTCAGGCGTACACAAATAAGGTTTGCGACTCAATTCCCGTTTACCCCTACCAAGTAACACACGACAATATTTCGGGCAACATTAAAATTTATCACAAGCAAGTGAGTTTACGAAAGCCTGGTGATAAAATAAAATGACAGTTGTTTAGTATTGAACTGGGAATATAGCGACTATGTAGAAATTGAAAGGTATGGGGCGCTCGAGAGCTGTTTTATTTATGACAGAAAATGGCTTTTGGATTGCCGTGAGTTACGTTCTACTAGTAAACTTATACGATGTGTGTGAATGTTTAATATTGTCTACTTTTGCGAGCCTGGGCAATGGTGTCTGCTGTTATAGGAACATTCGTTTGGGTCGATAGAAGAACAAACGTTGATTGAAAGGATACAGCTGGAAAATACCTACAATATTATCTATATATGTACCTAAGTATTTTATTCGATAGGATATAAAATAAAAAAATATGTTTAGGTTTGAATCCCACCTTTCGTCAGCGAGAGTTAGATTGAAAACTAATCTAGAGTAGGTACCTCCCAAGGCACTCGGTATGTCTGCAATAGATTCCAGGATCCTCGACCTCCATATAAAAAGCAGTTTCATTCATACGTCATGTTAACATTAAATAAAAAAAAATGTCGTAATAAAATATTACTGGCCAGTCTGTATAGCGAAATTGGCTCATACAATCCTTAAAAAAATGTTCACAGCACACTAAAACCTGACACCGTTCTCCATATACGTCAAGTGCGAAACGAGCACTAAGCAATGCGTAAATAAACAATACATAAGCTGTGATTTTAGTGTCGAACAGAATATAAAGGGGTTGCAACACGGTTTATTTTGTCCGGTGGCCGGTCATAAACCGACCGGGATTACTTTTATATCTCCTAACGAATAATAGCACATAAAACTTGTGTGAAAAACGCTAGTTACGGTCCGAGATGAACATGTACGGGAGGTAAACAAAATGTATTTCTGTTATTATTTAAGAAATTTATATGAGAGGCATAGAGTTCTGAAGAAAAAGTGGAAGTAGAGTCGAATTGCTCGATCGACCCTACAAGCTAGTTTGTTATAAATTGGGATAATACCTGTAAAGCAAATAAAATATCCTATTTATTAACAGTAATTGCAAATATTATTTATAATATTATTATTTCAGCAGCATTTTGTAATTAATTACATACTTTTCATTTGCAAATTTATTTTTGAGTAGGTACCAAAGGAGATTTTATATTTTATTCTAATGGGCATGCAACATATTTAAACACAGAAACCTTCCCTCCCGTTTGTGTCAAACGAATTGATATTTTTCTTATAACTCAATTTACGCATTAAATTACACAATTCATAAGTTTATACAATTTAATATTATAATATAAAAATTATTACTTAAACAGAATGCACCTTAAATTTCATATAAAAATAAAGTAACCATTGTTTTTCTAACTGTACTAGCATAATTCGTAATTCAGTCTAAGTAACAAGGGTGAAACTGTAGCTCTTATAAAAATGTCAAGAAAGATTTAAAGGTTATACGTCTATTGTATTATGTTAGGATGTCGTTTTATTATATAAATTATTATGTGTTTGAAACTTTTATTAATTGGTTTACTTTTGAATTAAATATGTCAATAATTTAATTCAGAGCGCTACTGAAAAATATTTTATGTCAAACAAAAACACACATATACAACAATATAATAAATACATATAAGTTTGTGTATATTATGTATTATTACACCAAAAAGTAAGAATACATATAATTTCATGAAAAATAGATTGACTGTTGTCATTGAAAATATTTTGATACCTACTAGATAGCGTTGATTGAAATGATGATATATTTCTATAACTAAAGCCAAAATAAAATTATAAAGATTTATGAAAGTCAATAAAAGAGTTCAACTTATTTCTAAATATATATTTTTTTAACTGCAGTAATAATATAACACCATCCCTCAATAGTCAATATATTTGACCTCATGAGTTCATAACTATATGGAAAATCTTACTAATATTATAAATGCGAAAGTTTGTGAGGATGTCTGTTTGTGTGTGTGTTTGTTACTCTTTCACGCAAATACTACTGAGCCGATTACAATTAAATTTAGCACACCTACCCTATGTGTAACTTGGATTAACACATAGGATAGGTTTTATCCCGGAAATCCCACGGGAACGGGAACTATGCGGGTTTTTCTTTGAAAACGCGGGCGAAGCCGCGGGCGGAAAGCTAGTATAAAGATTAAAGCCTCGTTGACTATAACAAAGAAACATAAACAGCAAAGGGTCCATAATTCAACGCTGAAACTACAGTCGACGTTACATTTTACTTCGTGTAACATTAAAGAATTAATCGCCAAGAGCTTGTCTACAACACCGACGGTCATAATATTGTTCGTAAAACAACAATAAACTATGAAAATTAAATAAAGCACAGATTGTCTGTGCGAAGTTCGTAAAGTGCCTCAATTTTGATGGACATAAAAATGATACAGATTAATTTAATGTATACGGCGAATAACGTCTTACGAATTTCGCAAATTGCAGACAAGAACATCAATTTGGAAATACGACTGCTCGGATAAAATGTTCTACATTAAATATTTTTATTTGATGATTAGTTTAGATAACTCTATATTTTTGAGTAAAGATATTACATGATTATCAGTTTGCATCGAGTAGTAAAGTCTCTACGACGTAGAAGCGTTTCGCAATAATTGATATGTTTGGAGTAGCTCACTGTTCTCTGACCACATATAATTATGGCCTTGTAGTAGAAATAATATGTAGTTAAAAAAAACTAAAAAACACGCTTTTCATAGAAAACCGAACTAAAAAATAGAAAATTTTATCAAATTATTGTATTGTCATCGGTCCTCAATAAATCTACAAAGTTTGAACGAAATCTGGCCGTTTAAAGTGGGTCAAAATCGCGCCCAAAGAAGTCGGTTACAAACATACAGGTGAAGCTAATATAAAGCGTGTAAAAAAAGAAGTAAGTGCCAACTACTATTGTGAATATATCATGTTATCAATAATATAATATAATTAAGTTATTCATTATTATTTATTTTAGGTATATAATATGTATTATCGGATTTAATATATTCTTATTTTATATTATGCATGCTTTATGTAATGTGATAAAATTTATTTTTCCCAACGCTATAATTTTTGCTCACCCACCTCCTTTAATATGTTTTCCTGTTAATGTTAGAGGTAGTCTGGAAGAGATCGCTGCCTAGCGATAAGGCCGCCATTTGTACATACTTGCATCTATTTGTCTTTCTCTGTGTTTATTGTAAATCTTGTGTGTGTGCAATAAAGAATTATCTATCTATCTATCTAATATACCTACTCAGGAACTCTCCTCCCATCCATCTTATGTATGATAATTGAGTCTAAATTCTTATTATTTCACTAGCTGTGCTCCACGGTTTCACCCGCATTGATCCATTCCTGTTGGTCTTAGCGTGATTATGTATAGCCTATAGCCTTCTTCGATAAATGGGCTATCTAACACCGAAAGAATTTTTCAAATCGAACCAGTAGTTCCTGAGATTAGCGCGTTCAAACAAACAAACTTTTCAGCTTTATGATATTAAGTAGAGATAGATATGTATATCTAGAAGAATCTAAATTCTTATTATATTTCATGTAAAGTATACCTTTACCTAATTTCCACCTGCGTAGATAATATTTCCTATTCTTAACTGCCAAATGGATGTTAAATTTCTAGCAATAAATACTAAAGACAGTCTTTCAAGACTATATCAATGTAGGTACTAATTCTTGTTTCAGCTTCAATATTACAAACTAGATTTCCGCCCGCGGCTTCGCCCGCGTTTTCAAAGGAAAACCCGCATAGTTCCCGTTCCCGTGGGATTTCCGGGATAAAACCTATCCTATGTGTTAATCCAAGTTACCCTCTATATGTGTGCTAAATTTCATCGTAATCGGTTCAGTAGTTTTTACGTGAAAGAGTAACAAACATCCATACATCCATACATCCTTACAAACTTTCGCCTTTATAATAGTATTAAGATTAAGATGTAAGTAAAACCATTAACAGCTTATTTATGTTTGTACTAATATAAATTTTTCTTCATACATTTGGCGATAATAATCCTTCAAAACGGACCCTTCGTACTGTCATCTGGCACATAATATATTACGTTAGCCGGACCGGGCCCTCCCAGAGGAGACCCTGTTAATTACTAACTACAAGTCGCGGCCCTACGGGAGGACCTTTGCTGTTTTGTTTATCTTATTATGATATATTAGTTGGAATAGTTTTAAATTTGATGTGATTCGTATGTGGGTAGATGGGATTATCAGGGTATATGACTGATTGAAGGTAGGTTAGATAAGGATATATTTCTTGTTTAATAGTATTTAAATAAAACATCCAAATCCTCATAAATTTGTCTCTAGCTGAAGATTAATACATCAATGACTAGGTAAGAAATTATGAATAAAAAATTATAATAATGCAAGTTTACCTTTGAATTATAAGCAGGCGACGCTGCGAGCGAAAAGAAGTAATGCTTACATACAATTAACTAAGTACCTATACAAAACATGTAAAGCTTATGATGGAAAACAAAATAAAAGAAAACAGACTCTAAATTTACTCTGCCAATTGTGAACCATAGAGTGAACCATTACAAAAGGCGGGGGCGCTTATGACTGGCTTTTATAAACGTTCCATTTTTAATTTTACTTTTTGGCCGAACTTTAAGAAATGTTGTTCCACGACATCTGAACTTGGAACCAGCCACAGGGGATATTTCACGACGTTCCAGTTCGAAAATTAAATTTAAATCCCCTCACATTTTTACCGCCCTCCAAATTATTTGACGCAATAAGTAACTTTTTTCGGACGTCGTGTTATTTAATTTTCTGAGATACGGCCAGGTTATAACGTTTTGTTTTTTTGTACTTTAAATTTTTCCTGTTTTTTCGTAATTTAATATACAGGCATTACTTATTGTGATTAATCGTGTAGTAAAGCAATTAATGTTATATTGCGTCCTCCTTACTTAGACTACGTATAATCTTAGTAAGGAGGAATATTCATTTCACATTATTGATTTTATAAATTATATTAAGTTATTTCCAATTAAAAAAGATTTCTGTTTATCGATTTTGTACGTTCTGTATCGGTAGAATTTATCAGAGTTAGATATTCTGTTTTGTGTTCATTGATAAATAACCAATAATAATTAGCAATGTTTTTTAATGTTTTACTTGCCATTATTATTTTAAAATCATTATTATATTAGGTGCAAGAGTCGTATGCTACAATATTTAGATTTTATCTTCTTACACATTTGAGACATTGCTTACGGCAATATCTGAATAGGTAAGGCATGGCCACTAGGGGACAGCTTTAGGGCACTTTTGTAAGCTCGTAATATTTTATTAGATAACCAAATAAGCCGAGAAAACTCAAAAAATTGCCTCTGGTTGTTTCTTCTTGAAAATTTTGTGTGTTATAATCAAGTTGTATGATAACATTAGCAAGAATGTCAGCATTTTTTATGTGAATGTTTTTTGTAAGTATACTTTATCTATAAAACTAGATATACTTAATACCGATACAATTAAAATATCACGTAGGTACATACACTACTATTTATGTACCTACTAGTGTATCCATATATTAATTTCAGAACAAAGCCTGACCATAGGTTTAGTGAAAGTTATAATTCGTCTCAGTACAATAAACATAAATTTGCACTTAAATCTGAGTCATAAAGATGGATCTTCACTTAGCCACCAAATATATTACATTACTCGCGCACGCATGCTATTAATATTCATAATACAATTTAACGCAACGAGGTTAATTTCACCTAAATATGTAAATTATCATGAGCCGACCACCGTTAATTCAAAGATGTCAGTTTGTAAATAATTCTATCGCATACACTCTTTGCGCGAATACCCGCGCCAAAAAGAGATAAAAGACGTGTGTATTATGAATAAGGTGGCAGGGAAAATTTTAACGGCGCCTATGAGGGTTGTGAATGTTGAAATAACTTTCAAATATTGTCGCTAGGTGGACGGAAAGTTTCGTTCCTGAGGGAGATTGTTTGCCGACTCGTCCTCGTCTCTGTAAATGAAACGCATATAATTTTAAAACATGCTACAGTGTAGCCGACCCTTAACTAAGCGCGCCATAGAATGCGAGAGATGGGTTTCGAAATATTTGGATACTGCATGTCAGAGAGAGGTTTTGTTTCAGTATTGCTGCTCTGTGGCAATGCGTGAAAATGGACGGCGATTTTGCTTAATGTTATTTCGGGAGAAGTTTGGATTATTATAATAGCGGGACGAATTCATGTGGATGAGTTTTGTCGGCGAGTGGTACGTGTGGACGAAGCTTTAATTACTGAAATACGACATGGTTTCACTAATGGTTAAGTTTTGTATTTTAATTAGTTTATGAAGTTATAATTAACTATAAAAGTTTCTATACGTTCAATGAGTTTAGATGCCAATATTCATAGTTTTATAATTAAGTTTTGACTGAATTATATTTTTCAGTGCTGTAAAAGTAATATGAAATTGTTAAAGAATTTTCCTCATAAAAAGATTTGTTATAAAAATAATACCTACAAATTTCGCAGAACCAAAGTCCCGGACTTAATAAAAAAGCAATCCTCTCAAATAATTAAAACGGCTCGATTCAAAACGAAGTTAATCCAGTAAATTGCGAATCGCGAGTCCATAAAACATAATTAAAAAAGTCGAGCGCGGGAAAATTCGGAAAAAAAGGTAGAGAGGTATCGTCATCAATCTGAGGAATTATTTCATTTACGTATTAAAATCCTCGTTTTGTCGGTACGTGAATTATTTCTCATGGCGTTAATTACTCGCGCCTCGTTCACTGGGCCCTTGTGATTTAGGCCCAGTATAATGTTTGTGTGTGGGATTGTTTTTTTTAGGTGATGAGTAATAGTGATCAAATGTTGAGTTATTTACTTACATTATCTACTGACTAATCTTCTTTGATTAATTTTTGTTATTTTTGCAAGCAATTTTTAAATATGAATCAATTGGTAATTTATATAAGCTTATTTCTATCATAGTTTTGTCCTGTGTATCTTCGTAATTTAAATAAGTATTTCGTTGACACTATTATGTACTCAAAAATTACAGGTAGGTACATTACCAATAAAATGAACTGATAACCAGACACGTACGCAATGATCGAGTTAACACAAATTACGCACTAGCGTATGTCCAATTAAACACGTCAAATGGAAATCATGGCGCGTGACACGATTAGGCACGCGTGACATAGACTATAGATAGATGAGAGACGTTGACTATAAATACAGATCATCCTAGATATTATAAGATTTCATTGATTATATGTGTAAGTACACGTAAGTACATAGGTATATGTATTTTTGATGGTATGTAATTTATGGTGCATCTCAAAAATTGGGGCATCCACATTTTCGTTTGATTTTAAATTTCATGTCTATAGCATTCATAATAATATTCATCATAACAATCACCATTATTTGAATAACCCCACGACTTACAAAATTGGTACAAAGTGCATTACGGTTTTTTTAAAGAATTAATGATTTTATTATAAGCTTAGTAGACACTTTTCATTTAGGAACGTTTTTGCGGTATTCACCAATAGACATCCAAAGTTAGGCCATAAGCACACAATATTCACAATACAATGCAGCGACTCGGCAATTCCCAGATGTCGTAACGTCTAATTTCCGTCGACTTACACACATCAGCGTTTTCGATATCGTGTGTGCCCGCATTTATGTACAGGTGAGTTTTTGTTAGAGGTTTCCCTTCACATACTGTAGAGAAAAATTTCAATGCAATGAAAAAATAAAACTTTTGACTATGAATTTGATATTTTAGTTTTATGGCATTCAAACGCCTTTTTAAATATATATTTAACCTAAACTTAAACTTTTGACTATCTTTATTAAACAGTAAAAACATTAGAATAGGTGCCTCTTAGGAACATAAGTTTCTAGTTTATCATATTAGTATGGATAGGCAACATTTGTGTGTATCTCAGTCCTTTTCTTAATAATTTTTCTTCGTCTACGCTACTCAGAAGCCTCTGCGTGCAACCTTCTCTACTCCCACCTTTTTCCATTTACACGGAACCGCACAAATATTGCAAACTAAACGGGAGCAAGCACTATTTACAATTTGGCCGCAACCCCCTTACGTCCGTCAGGGCACATTCAAACCATCGTTATGTTGTCCATGTTTATACTGCTTGCTTATCGTGCCGGTTTTTATTGCTTCGCTCACGATCGAAAATGACTATTTTGGATTTCGAATCGTGGGATTGTCTTAATTGTCTGTGTATTTGTAAAAAAGCTCTTCATTGTAGGTACGTATTTTCCTAATTTTGAAAAGTTGCCTATAAATTACATTACAAAGTCAAGCAATCATCGGTATTTAGATGTCTATAATATGCATGTATTATGAAAATAAGAAAAGTACCTGCACTGTTCGAATTTCAAGTCTTTCCTTACAATAAGTTTAAAAAATATTGCAAAAACTCTTCAAAATGTAGCCTTACATGCTCTGTCATAAAAATAAACACTATCTCTAGTTACCTCTATTCTTCAGCTCTTAATTGCCGCCATGCCATACTCCTAGTAAATAAACAGACCGTTACAGCCAGACGACATTCAGACAGACATGTGCCCAGAGGATTCCACCATTATCGGTTAGAGATAGGAACGTCTCAATTGTTGGCACTTTCAGACAACGCCTCCCGCATTTATATTTCAGTTCGATCTGTTGTGAATTTTGTTGAGAGTAACTGGAGACTGGGCTGAAATATTTTGTAATTTTTAGATACTATATATAGACTTTAAAAAAGGTGAATTAATTTAAGGCCCTTGTCATTTGAGCACTCACGCAGATGCAGCATAGCATGGAATTAGCCATATTTAGTATATTTTCATCAAATTAAATGCACGCGCAAATTTAAATAACTAGGTGATTTTCGTTGGAAATGTTTTTACAAGAAAAAATATTCAATTTTAACAATTTTTTCAATATTTATACCAGTCTATGAAATCGTGGTTTACCGCATTACAGCAATTCCTGACATTACATACTATTCTTCATAACAAGTTAAATAATATAAAACTCAATTGCTAAATACGTCCTCATAATACACTAGAACACGATATTAAATATAATACACGGATCGATAATTAATTAATTACAGGTATAGGTAACCGCGCCCGGGTTACGTCGTGTGCCCGTAACTAGCGCAACAGTGGATTTCCCAAGAGATGGCCGATCGGTCATAGATCATGCTTGAAGAACTGCTAAAGTTTTTAACCCGTTAGTTGTATTTTTACTACATATTATGTAAGAAATAAGTACTTAGATTGAGGTAAAAATAAAGTAATAGTAAATATTCAAATAAATAAACATAATCACAATTTCGTTACCTTAAATATGGTAATTCACTCATAGAATACTGTAATGTTTTGTGTTAAAAAAAGCATTGCATTGCATGTAAATTCGAATGTAAAATTTACGAAATTTTTATCGTTCTTTCACACGAGACAAATACTCAATAGTAAATACTTAACTGATATAATTTGTTTCTTCAATGGATTCCCTGGATGATATAGTTATTTGTGAGTAACATATTTGAATAATTTACACTTGATCTCAAATATACGAGTAAAACCGGCTAGTTTCACAAAACATTAAAATGCAAATATTACCTAATAATCTTTGCCGCACCGCACCCGCCATGTTATTCCGCCTATTATGGCACCTGTCACGTGAGTTTACAATAAGTAAATATGAAAGTGTCAGTAATCGGGACCTCGACCCTTATTGCCATACTATTGACACTGTTTGCGCTAAAAATTTGTAGGTCCAGTAATTAGATAGGTTGTTTGTCGATGGTTATTGTTCTGGGATTTGGTTTGGGTATGGGAATTGTTATGGGGGATTTTTATGGCGTACAATATCATTACTTATAGTATAGTGTAAAGATAGAAACACAGAAATTGTAACAATAATTCACACAATTCATTATTACAATTGTAATTTACCAATTAATTTCGAATTATAGCACTACACTGTATGTAGAACTGAAAAAAAATCAAACACATTATTACCTACTTAGTACGATGTGTTGCAAGATAGAAAAAATATTAACAAAAAAAATTTTAGTATAGTATTTATTATTATATGTAATTTTTGTTTCAATTAGCAATCGTGAACGTTTTCGTAGAATTAAAATTATAAATTAACATTTTCATTATTTATAATATTAATCTTAGATATACATTTACAATTTTCAAGAAGCTGGCAGCTAACAAATTGAAATAAAAAAAACACTGTTTTTAAAAAAAAAGTTAATTTAGAAAGAGCTATCAATCGTGTTGCAGAAGACGTTCTTAATTCGAAATTTAAAAATACTCTTGTGTGAAGAGATTGGTTAACGTGGATTGTGCTCATTTACAAAATAATCTTATTGAAAATACTACGCAGAAACATAGCAAAAAATAGCAAACGGTGAGTACCTACATGTAAATTTTAGACAAATAAATCTCAATACGAAAGGTCATTTCAATAAAATACATTGGAATATAAGATGAAAATAAAAACAATATTCGTGCTAGGACCGCCCAAGGGACACATTGGCGCCCCAATAATACTTTTTATCATATTTATTGACTGATAAATGGTAACGCTATGTCGAGTGCATTTATGTGTTCTTGTATTAAACGGAATAATATTTAAAAGTATTATGGTAATGTGTTTGGATTATTTATTGTGATTTTGGATGAATTAATTGATAAGATGGTTGTTTTGTTATGATATTTGTGTATTTGAGTTTTCCGTAAATAAGACTAGACTGAATATTTTGAATTTTAAGGAAATATTTTTCATTGTATTCTTGGAAATGTTTAATTATATACAGTCACAACAGTTGTACATAAAGTATAGATACCTATAAATAATCATACAGCTGTAAGAATAATGTGTTCCATTTATATTATTTTTAGATACATACTGATCGTTTATTAACATTATTTCAGCCATAAGAAGGCAAATGGTGATCTAGACAGGTCAGCTATTAGTAGCCAGAAGTTCTTGGGAAGGTAAAATACGGGTTCACGGAAAAGCAAATGTTTAAATGTAGCGTGAGTATATAATATAGCATCCAATAAAAGTAAGTATGTACTTACAAACCAAATTGAAAACACTTACAGATTCTTATATTTCATTGAATTAACTATGAGAATGTCATCGTATTCATAGCGTACTGAGTGGATCCGTCACTTCGCATACGAAATAACGAGTTGAAACACTCTAACCAAGAAAATAGATTCTGTTTATGTAAAAAACAGGTGCCTTTGAGTACAAAGAACTACTTACGTTATCCCAAGTGGCATTAGGATATAAGATATCGTACGCGTATCGGAAAGCGTGGGGAATTCAGATTTCCATCAGGCAAGTTCGCGGCTCGAATTTCAAAGGGTTTGGTCGCAAAAAATAGTTGCGTATAACGTAAGTTGGTGATGTTACATACAAATTGTGTTACTGAGAGATCTGTCAGCGAAGTGTAGTTGATGTTTTAGATATTTGAAGAGTTGAGTTTGTAAATGTACCTACCTATCGGTTCATGATATACCATAGTGATAGATAGACCTTTGATTATAATATACAAAGTGATAGACATATCGCTTTGCAGTTGTTGAATAAATTAACTTTTCTAAAATTGATTTGAACAGATGACAAATTGCTTAAATAAATATTGTTACGTAATAGAGTCTACGCGGCACATCAATTTATAAAAGGTACTTTAAAATATTTAGTGTATTAAAGTGTAAAATATAATAATGTTTTAATTTGATCTCTATTTTTCAGTATACCTCCTGTGGTAATAGGGATATATTGCGTGTACATCAAGAGGCCTATGCCCTTTACTCAACCGGGCTGAGAAAGAAAGAAAGAAGAAGATTACCGCATCATTAGGAGTTAATCTACTACTACTTATTCATGATTCGTCACAATGATTTGGAGGAGGACGGACGTGTCTGTGAATGAGCCGTAAGCCTTTATTTATTGGTATGGATTTTCAAGTTATTGAAAAATAAATAAATTCTTTAATTAATGTGTCATTGTAGGTATTGTTGCGAAAAAGTTACAGAAAGAAGTGTAAAATATTTTGTTCTGAATAATATTTTGTTTATTAACAAAATTCACGTTCACTTCTCATAAATTCCCTGTAATTGGATGGGACGTGTTCGTAATAAAATTGTAATTAAAAATTAACTACTTTATACTATCTAAGCCTCTCCGAGGGTGCATACTAAACAGACAAATGCACATTTGTTTACTTAAATAAAGTACTGGAATTTATAACACCATATACCGACTTTATCGGATTAAATGCAAGTAAAACTCATTTTAGCCCTGCCTTTTTAACGTTCTAATTTTTTAATTCAGAGTTGTAGCGGTGTAGGTACGTATCTAATGCTAAAATTGCAATATGTCTCCTCCCACTTCTTTTTTCACCAGGAAATTATAAGTTGAAATGTCTTCAGTTTCCTTTAAATGCTTCAAAATATAGGTTCTATAATATATTAAACATACTTTGTACAAGTAACATGATATTATGTACTTATTCGGTTTTCACTTTATATTTGGTGTTCATTACATCTCGTCATTCGACATAATATCGTACCTTCAAGTTTTATTATTAAAACTATTGTTTTAAGTTGATATCCTAATCTATCAGTGTAAATGCAGTTAATATCTAATAATAATTATCGTTGTCCTCATAACATATAACTCCATACCTGTCATTCAACGTGAAAATGAAAATTTCCAAAGTCATTACCCTGCACACTAGTATCATGCTTCACCTCAACGATAACATCACGCTCAACCCTTTATTACCTATCCAAAACTAAATTTAATTTAGTAAATTCGCATTAACACACCCATACACTCGGGGATATATACCCAAGTGGACATTATAATAACTTATTACAACATAATTTATTATTCTGTCATTACCGTGACGCGATCGCGTGTGGCCATGTCATAAGTTAAAGTCATCGAGTTGAACGCAGTTAATTTCATTGGGTATGGTGACAAAAATTCTGTTTACTTTGCTAGTTGCGTTAAATGACGCTGCGGGATCAAATTTAAGTAATAAGCGTCATTAACGTGCCGGCTAATGATGTTAATTTATGTGATGAGATATGATAGATTATGTGATAATTTTTAATTTACAAAAAACGAAGGTAGTAGCATAATAAAGCTGTTGTGAATAGACCGTGAAAGATGTTTTAGGGCTTAGTTGAAATATAAATTATTAAAAAATTCATAGAATAACGAAACATCAAGATTTTCCATAAGCTTAAATTAATTTAGTAATTATTTTTCACTAATTTTGTAATGCCTCCCCACAATCAAATTGAATCAACCAAAAAAGAATAGCTATAAATTGAGAATTGAATAGAATATTTATTATTTAATAATCTTCTCAATCTATAATTTTATATAATGTAGGGTAGTCTTAGAATTATTCACAAGATAACCAATAACTACTATATAAGAATTAACTTACACCTCCACCAACCACGTATGTCGTAAAGCGGGTGAGAAACGGTCGGGCCAAAGAAATCGGACAAGCCATCAATTATATGGGTTATTGATATTGGCGCGGGACCTCGTGTTGCTTACATGGATGATTTGCTCCTTTTGCTTTTGGGGAAGTCAAGCAATTGTTGGAATGATTTGTATAGTATGTGTTGAATAAAATAATTGGTCAAGCGTTGTCCTACTAAATTTTTAACTTATTGTTGTTATAGATAATATATCATTTAAATACCTATCAGGTCTATTTTTGATGAATGAGTGACATCAATAAAATAATTTTCACGTTTCAGTAATGGAAAGTAATTCCTTAAATTGCAGTAACAATATCCTATTCCAAATCCACAACAACAGACCATCCAACAAAAAATCTTAAAACATCGCAACCGCGTTTCCGTCCCTCGTCAAAACAAATGAAAACCGCTGGAGGCGAAACAACACCTGTATTACCATAACAAGACATGAAATTTGAATGTCCACAAATCGAATAACGGGCCCCCGTCCCCGGAATTAAGTTATCCACTTTTTGCAAGAAAAGACGGGCACGTTAACATATGAATATGACAAATTGTGCGACGTCGGTTCGCCGCGAGTGTCCGGCGTCCAGGCTTTACGGCACCCCTGGGAGACAGGGGACTGACTTGAAAAATTTTTCATTCCGGCCGACTAGCTGCGGAAGAAAAACGGCTGGGTCACTCTTCAAAACTATAACAATTTCTCAGAAACAATAATAGGATAAAACGCGTTGCCCGCTTTGACCGGTGGATGTGTAAAAGCTATTACGTACGCCTGTCAATGTTATTTATTTGGACGCGCGGTAAGAATTTTTATTTCATCCAGGGATTTGAAGTTTTATTAGTAATGGCAAGATGCGTCACTTCTGGTTTAACTAGGTATTGATTTAGAAGGTTACATGAGAGAAAGTGGACGTGTGTTAAAAGAATCAGAATAAAAAGCATTTGAACCAAGACTCAGATTGTGAGAATAGATAGACACATTATTACATTTGAAAATAACCATGTTTTTCGTTATTTACAAAAGAGCATATTTATGTACCTACAAGGTTCTTATAAAATTGATCGTATAAATAGGTACACAAGTATAACCTTTTTTTAACTTGATTAAAACAGCACAACACAGCGTAATTGCAAGCTTTAAATTAAGCATGTCTCGAAGTTCAGTCGGATACGTATGAGCATAGAGAAACAGCGTTATAATGAAAGTAGTGATTTGTGAGTTTGTGGCGACAGAAATTCCCAAATGGAATCAGGAAGAGTGCAGCCTTCGTGGACCGAATTGCAAATACGCATATGTTTCCGATTTTATTCCACATGTGCGGGAGGCTTCTAACCCCAAACTGTATTAACTATTACGTGAGGACTTGAACGTTGAATTCTAGAATATTCTATCCTTTCCAATTGGTTGAAGGTGGATAGATAATATTAATGTAATATCTAAATATTCAATTAACATCTCTGATCTGATAAAAAGTTAATATTTAAACAAAGAATAAAGTAACATTTCTCCAAGGGTCTAATAATAAACTAAAAGTTATCAACTATAAATTAACTAAAAAAAGTAAAAGATGAATAAAAATACAGGGACCAAAACATAGCATGCAAGCAATTCACAATTAAAATGCGTCCAAAAAAAAGCATAATAATTTGCCATTGTGATTGCTAAAAACGAGATCAAACGGTTTTATCAAAATTTCAAACGTTGTACATTCTAAAATTCAAAGTCTATTCAAAATGATGGACGGACACGAATATATTTGGCGATTGGCGCAGATTCCAATATAAATGTAAATAGAGAGGAACCTGGTGAAATATGACAGTTATAATTGCTTTATTATACTTGGGAGTGGGACTAGCGATTGTCGCTTTCCGGCCATATGCTAATTTTCTTCATACTGTAGTTAAATATGAAGTTGCTGCGGATGATAATTTTGATTTTGATTTAGATATATTGGTTTGTTTAGCTGGAATATATTGATGCTTAGTTGCAGTTATTGTTATTATGATTGTATGTAAAATTACATATGATTTTGTAACGTTTTTTTTTATGATTGATTTATGTTAATTTTTATTATTTATTAATAAATATATATATAATTATACAGTTAACTTTTATAAATTGATCGAAGCAATCGAAATTTCTTATGATTATGTTTATTTTTGGACAGCATTGACAATCTTTAACACAACACCGTCAATAAGCAGTTGATGTGGTGTGCCAAAGTTCACCATTTTCTAGCTCTTGGTTAATTGACAATAACAAAAACTTTCACCTTCATAATATTAGTATCTAAAGCCATCAGCTACCGATAGCTTATAAATATTCACAAGTAACAGGAGATGCCTCATTAAGAACTCTGCCCTCTTTTTGCGTTATTGGCTATACACCAGAGGGTTGTTTAGATCAACTTGCTGTAAGATGTAGATCGATGCTGGAGTTAATGGAGCAATTTTTATTAATTATAAAGTAATTTAACATCGCTTTTTCATGTCGAGGTAGAATTTGCTTCAGAATTTTGACTGGTTGTTTTAATCGTGGGAGGGAAAAGTTCGTCTTTGCTTTGCAATTGCAATCGTTTTGATTATAGTAACACTTTAATCGAAACAAATTAGGTGGTTTTATTATTATTATCTACAATGTAGCCCATTTTTTTTACTTGTGTTTAATATTTTAATCTCAAACAAACATTTATACAAACACTAGACATACATGCTCTAGTAGTAGAACTAGTACTGGTCAAGTGAGTTGAGTTGTTGGTCAGTTCTACTAAAATGACTTCTCTGCAATAGCTTGGATTTCACTAAATTGTGAGAATGTAAGTTATTGTTGTTGTTTTTCCTGTCTTGACCATCTTGGTCTTAAGTATACAATATTTTTTCAGACCTATCAGCTAGGGAACAGCTATAAGGATTCTATAAGGTTATTATACAAAAAAATTTTATTTTTACATATAGATCTAACCTCAAAATTGTATTTATATTGGGCTCTTATTTATATATAGGACTAGGCCTTAAATCTTACACTATCCAGTCACTTTAACATATAGATATAACCTCAAAATTGTCTTTATATTGGGCTCTTATTTATATAGGACTAGGCCTTAAATCTTACACTATCCAGTCACTTATATACCAAACGGCTGGACGTATTGGGAATTGATCGAGAGTTAAGTCACGATTGTTACGTCGGGAACAATCCGGTGGGATTCATTATCCCGAAACGGTACGACTGATTGCTGCTACTGTTGTGGCATTTACACTGTATAGATGTAGCCTAAATGCAACTAGAGTCGATAATCTGTGGGAAAAACTGCAAAGGCACAGCTAAAGGAATGTCCACAAGGAGTAGAAACTTGAGATTTTGCAGCCAATACCATAATGTGTAGTGTACATACATGAGTAGGCACAGGAATTTTCGGAAATTGCCCTAAATGTGGTCAAATATGTCTTATTTTACATTTAACATAATTTGTTATCCCTCGAAACTGTCAATTGCAAAATCTCTATAGATAATTCTGAAAATTCGTAAATAAACAAAACATACCCTCACTATTTTTCACATAATCCAAATATGTAGCTATTTTCGTACCAAGTGTGACAAGTGTCGTATATACCAATTACCATAAAATATCAATGCATTATAATAACTAACACAATCAACTGTCCTTGTAACAAATAATGATTTTAATAGCGGAGGGGCGTGCAAACTTCGCCAAATAATTTATACAACGCAGCGGGTAGGACTGTGATACAAATTGCCTAACATGTGGCACTTGGAAATGAGACAAGCTAATGTTTAGATAAATTTCAGATATCTCATAAATCATGACATGTATTTATTTTTCTTCATTGTATTGATCACTGCTTTTTCATGAAATTAACTGAAAATGAATTCCATTCTAGCCTCAGACTGCTGAAACAAAATAAAACATGTCATAAATTATAATATACGGATTAGCGTAAATGTGTACGAGAAAGTTAATTAGTATAGTACGGTAAATAATATGGTACGAAAGGTTCCTTATAAAATGCTCGTGCGCATAGAGATCTACTGTGATCTGTGCTCGTGCGTCTACGCCGTAGCTCTACGCCCACGAGGACGTCGAGCTATTTTTATTTCAATGTATTTTAAAAATAACATCTATATTTTCAGGCTATAATATACCTATTTATTGGCATTAAACATTATCGTTTATTGAGTTGAGTCTTTACACTCAATGTGTATGAAAAAATCATAAATATAAAATACATTAATATAGAGCACGTAAGTACCCAAATCATTTTAAGTTATCTCTTCTAACACATGTATAGTTAAGGGCATAAATATTTTTAAACGTAGAAATTAATAAAAATAAAATGTAATTCTATACTTACTTCTTATTCATGCAATATACTCAGTTTAAACACCATTATGAACGTGAACGTTATAAAAGAATCCGTATAGCACGCGAGTGAAGACACGCAAGTAGCAGTAAATATTCGAAGTATACAATCCATAATAGGAATAGATTTTAATAGATACATGGAATATTAGACAAGATCATACATCACGTGATCAGCTAATGCAATATAAGATATAATGGAATTCATCAAAAATCGAAGGGGTGTGCTAGATCTTCCCCTAATTTGCTTTTTATTTTATTCCAACCCCAACGGGGGCATGGAATTAGTCTTACCATATGCGCTCCTACTTGTGTTACACTTGGCCCGCGATTGTTCATTTTTGGTGTGTACGTTATGCTGGCTTGACCATGTGAGTAATTGTTAATTTTAACGGGTTGCATGGTATAAAACAGCATTTATAGGCATAATTTGTAGGCATAACAATTTATTACAGTTTAACATATATTTAAGATCTTTCTAGTGTAGTAATTCTATGTCTTCGATATTATCAAATAAAACTTATACAAGTAAATATATTCTGTACCGAATTAGATTTATTTTATAATAGAGAAACAATATGCATAAAAATAAGTACAGAGCAAATCGACATTATAGTGTGAATGGCTTCATTTACTTACTTTAAAATGGTTTGTCATTATATTTTCCAAAAGCTCATAAAGCAAATGTCAAAAAAATGTACTCCCTGCTCCTGCCACACAAAAGCACACATGAGCAAGGGTGTCACTACATGACGTAATCCGAGCCCAACATGTGTGCGGCTAAGTTCGATCTAATAGCGATTACCAGCACGCATCAAGCTTACTTTAAAATAATGGATGATATTAATGGGATAAGACTCTTGTACCTATTTTTTGCGGAAAAATGCTAAAAGCATTTCCAGTGGGTGGAATTTTAATATCTGATAAGTAGGTAGATTGTTTTGATAACTTATTCATTATTTTATGCTATGAACAATAAAATTTTCAAGTAAATGCATTCGGTAATGAATTAGGCAAACAAATTTTGCTAATTAGTAATATCGTGTCACGTGTGGTAAAAACTTTCCGCAAAAATTTGTACGCTTCAATATTATCTACGTTTCACTTAAAAAATAACACAAAAACGATAGTGAAAAAGGCAGTCAGAATATTCCTCGAAATAAAAATAAAATCGTGGTACATATAAAACAGACAGCTTTCGCACATAAATCTTGCAGTTGTTTAAATACCAGATTTTTTATGACTGTTAATACATGGTTAATACAGTTCCAAGCTAATATTTGCCTTTTTGTCCATTTACCTTTCTTAAGTTGTAAATTTTTGCCATAAAATTGCACCCTATCAAACGGAAAAACTTCTCTATAAAGTACAAGATAAACCGTCTCAACATAAACATTGTTCAATAGTATTAAGATGTAATCAGCGCAGTTTATATGTTAATTCCTGTAAATTTATCCGCCATTATTACACACACGTTATCTAAAACATTCGATCGAACAGCGTGTTTAATCTATAATGCGTCTTATCGCTATATTTTCCTTTCCCGGGTAAAACCGGGAGCGTCGGGCCATCGCCAGGGGAAATAAGGAAGGCTGTTGTTTTTTTCCTTGCCGGGGAAATTTTTCGTACTCTTCGTTTACACTTACACCGTGTAACGATTGTTACCTGCATTCCGTGATCCTGAATTAAATATAGGAAAGGGTGAAATGTCTGGATTTGCATTTTGCTTGCAACAATGAGCCGGGATTCGAGGTCTGTTGATTAAAAAGTTTGTCTACAAAACGTTGTATAATTTTATTTTACGGTAAAATGAAGCTGTTTCTTTGTGAGGTAATATTAAATTTTTTAAACGTTAAGTGGAGTCAAAATATGCTTGATTTAATAATTATGTGAGTCTAGGTACTGAATACTTTATATGTATAACAAATTCAGAAACGTTACATCAATTAATGATTCAGATGACCACATATCAACTATAAGATGGTAGATCAATATTTAGAAATCATTCCAGTAATGGATTTTAAGACTTTATATTTTTATTTTTGTAGTTTGTATTCATTCTTATCTTCATGTAAAAAAGCTCTTAAACATTTTCTAAACTAAAATATCGTACGAATTTAGAAACCACCCATTATTTTCCAAGTCATAATTTATTCTATAAAAACATTTTCAATACCCAGGTATCGGTGTCCGTAATTAGTTAATGTTCTCGCTCATCTCTGATAATTTATTGAGACGGAGTACCTCCCGCCTCCTTCCACTTACTGGGACCAGCTCTCGGGAATTGGCGGTGAAAAACTGAACCAAAATATTAATGCAGTGACTCGGTAGCTATTGATGGAACGGATTGTGTAGTTTTGATACTTGAAGCTTACAACGAACGAAACGAAGAACTTACAACGAAAAAAGGTAAATATTTTTCTTAATATTGCTTATTGCAAGCGTTCCTAGTCTGTAACACTGTTAATGAAACAGATAATAGATTATAGAACATTGCGAATGCAGCAAAAAGCTTTTTTAATTCTTAATAAAGTTATATAAAAGTGTAATATAAAAATAATGTAATAAAAAATCTTCTATTTTTTATCATCTGCCTATCAATAAACTAAATATTTTCATTTTAGATTTATTAATTGCTGTAATAAGCTCTTGCTCTAATAAAGCTGTTACATGAAGTTTCCTACACTCAACAATGCACACATATAAAACATCTTGAAAATTACAAGTAAATATAAAAGTATCAAAACGCTTCCATCCAGATAATAAACACTCAAGCCCAATAGTCTCACGGTGGATTAATCAGGGATTGTTTCAGTTGAGTTGGTGTTGAAAAATTGTCCCCATCAGAGGATACGGCGTCTCCTCTCTAATAACTGCGTGATGCATTACCTGCCGTCTTATTACTTCAGCGGATTATAGGTAAATTCCGTCTACGCATTATTTTGGAAAACACGTTTGCGTTTCTTATAGATGTCTATTATAAATGAAAGCAAGTCTTATACATCTTTCTGTGAAGAATTAAAGTAGATATATAACAAATTATTATCAATTTACTAGCCGCACTGACTCGGCTTCGCTGAGGTTGATTCGGAAAAACAGTTTTCAGTACAGATGTAGCTTTCTAATCGTAAAAGAATCGGTCCTGGTCCGGGAGCCAGCAGCAGATTTTATGACCAAGTTCCTCTCAAGCGGTAATTAGTAAAATGCATCAAAGTATAGTATTATGAAGCCTCGTTACCGTCAGCTGGAGCTCGGTTGGGGGGAAGAGCGGTTGTAGCCTCCCGT